>JAMQGT020000211.1:75000-94151 GCA_024447675.2 Pterophyllum scalare
ATTGTTCTGAGACTTTTCCCCCTTACATACAGTGATTTCATTAACCTAGTGTGACACAAAAGGACCTTGTTATTTAATTTTAATTTAATATGACTGCAAAGAGAGCTTTAATTTGATCAGACCATCTGCTCGGGCAGCACGTTGTTCCTTATTTTCTCATGGTGATTGTGTTATCCACCACTCCTAATGACCTGTTTTGCAGTTTTTAAGAGAGGGGTGCAGATTTGCAGCTAAATGGTGTCACCTCTGCCTTTACCAAAGCACCTCTTCTTTAGGTTTTGTGAAACTCTGCTCCATCGTTTCCCGACGGACAAACGGCATCAAAACTGGTCACATGCTCGGTGTTTAATGTGTGCTTTAGTTCCTCTCACCTTTTCTGTCTCTTTTAACAGTGATGTTTTATATTAAATGTGTGCAGGTTGGTTTTATCCCACAGAGCCTGGTACTTTTCCTTTGGCCTGCAGGAAACAGACGGACAGATGTTTGCGGTTTGTCCTGTCTGGGTCAGAGTCTGGATAATACATGTGATCCTATTACAGTGAGAACAGGAGGGACACAGGGAGTGAGCAGCAGGGTGAAAACTAGCAGCTAAACACTGAAAACTGAATGAAAAGAGAGGGGAAAAAAAACAGTTTGCTAGTCATAATCAGAGGTTCAGCTTTGTGACTCAGCAGCTCGCAGCACAGACTGGTCGTCCCCTCAGGGAAAGGAAATGGGCTTTGACTACTTCTGCATCCCCTCCGCAGGTCTGAAAGCTCCGACGGTCACCAACCAGAGCACGGCGAAGACGGCAGCCGTCGGTCAAGCAGCGGCGAAGTCAAATCCCGGTCAGGGGCTCGCAAAGCAGGTGACGCAGTATCCGTTGCAGCGCAGCGGCTCAGCGAGACTCAGCCGACTGAACAGCACAGGTACGAGAGGCCGTTTGGCTCCCCGCGTGCTGGTGAGAACAGAGAGGCATTTGTGTGTGAAAGGCTGCAAGTGTGTCAGCATCTCATGCAGTGTTAATCACAGGACTCTCAGGAATCTCAGGAACATCCAGGGTTACCTGTTTGTGACTCGTGTTGACCCGATGGCTGCAGATATTGCTTTCTTCACTCAGAGATGCAGGTCTGTAATGCAGTTCTGTTAAAGTTATTTGTGTACATGAGCCGAGGCGGTGTTGGCCTCTAATGGAAAAGATTACATCTTTGTGTGCTGTGAGTCCATATTTATAACACAGTGCATTCACTTTCAGTGAGCCTTCCAGTATCAGTTACCAAAATATATTTATAAACTGATGGCGCATTTGGCATTTAGAGCTGCAGCACACATCATGAGTTTTTCAAAGTTTGGCTCTAATGGTGCTTCGGTAGTGCTGATTTAGAAAAAGCTGCACAGGCCACTGAATAGTTTTTAGAACTCTTGATCCTCATGTTCCTTATTCTCTGAATGGACAGAACCCTGCAGCAATCATTGGTTTGATTTACTACACACAGTATTTGCTTTTTCATTTCTGGGTAATTGGTGAGTGAAGAGAGCGGGGGTCACATTTTCCATTAGTCGCAAGTCTCACCGGCATCACCGGTTTTAGACCGATAGCACAATGTTTTAGTGATCTGACATTATACATGAACACTGACACACACTGCAGGATGTTTGTGTGTGGATGTACACAAACACACACATGCTGGCTCCAGTTCATACCCTGGAAGCTTAAGCAAACATAATTATCATCCTTCTGCAGTCTGCCTCTAATTATTCTCCTGCTCAAGTCACCCACTTCCACACACACACACACACTTCTTTGAATTTGGAGTGGAGTCACATTTTGCCTCACAGTCCCACTTAAGTTAATCTTCTGGTGCAGCTGAGCTGAAACACTGAGTTTTCCACCAGTGAACATTTGTTTGTTCACTGGGTGACTAAATGTTTGTCGAGCGCCTGCCCTTTAATGTGCAGGCAGGCCGATGTTTCACACTTTTAACATTACATAACTCCAGAATCATAGTTTAAACCATCAGAGATGGTTCTGGTATCGGCAGCTTGCTGGAGTCTGTCCTCTGTGCTGCCGGTTTCCTCTCGGTGGGGCCCGTGAAGCCGGGGCCTGTGATCGCAGCCTCTCCCCTGCGTGCGGTGGCTCTTGTCTGGGCCCGGGCGCCTGGCTGCCTCCCCTCTGCGGCCAGGCCTGGAAGTCTTTCCGTCTCTCTGGGGCCTGTGGGGAGCCACTTACTCACAGACGTGCTGTCACCCCCATGATGCCTTGATTACCGCACACACGCACACGCGCGCACACACGCACACACACGCACACACACGCACACAAAACACTTCATAAGGGCCACACATGCATTTGATTCATACACCTCTCTCTCATTGACACTCACCGCAGCAGTCCTCAGGCGACAGCGGTTAGCAGCATGGGCCTTTAAAGCTCTGTGGCTTTCTGCAGCTCTTTTTGTCTCCATTGAATGTGGACATTGACTCTGAGACACACACACACACACACACACACACAGCTTTGGTTTTATTGGCCATGGTCTGTCTTATGTCATTAGGAGAATATTTATGTTTGAAGGCTTGGTTGTAACTTTTTATGGGGAGTTTGAAGTTTGTAGTTGAGCCACATGTTGTCTGTACATGTTGCATGTTCTGCACAAAGCAAACTTTAGTAGACTAAAGTTTTCTGTAAAAATAGATCTGGAACACAAAGTAGCACAACAGCAAAGAAAAGTGTTTACTGCCCATCAGCTGAGTCGAGCTACGCTCTGAAGTTCAGCTCTGAGGACGCCAGCATGAGGGATAAGTGTCAGTCCGATAATTCTGATCAAACCTTTAGGAAGAAACTGAAATATGAGGGCGTAAATATTCTCCTGTTAACATGACGCAGTGTGGAGTGCAGATTAAAATAAGTGATCTTGAGGATCTTTTATTTCTAATGCTAACTTTAAACATTTTATCCCAGATGAGCTTTAATCTTCAGCTCCTTTAGCTCAGTTTGGAAACACTGAAACAGTTTAGTGTAAAACACGGACGTCTCTTCATTAGGCTTCTAAATGGCGCTAATAAGGCACCTGCTTCTGAGAGACACACAGATGTGTGTGTGTGTGTGTGTGTCTCCTCCCACCCTTTTGCTCTCCACAGCATTTCTTCTTTCATCACATCTGACCTCAACATGATTCATCTTTCCGCTCTCTGTCCTTTAGATGGGGACGGAGAGCAGAGGAGGCATTAGGGAGGAGGAGGGAGCGGAGGGATTATTCAGATCCCGCCTACTCCCCCTCCTCCTCCCTGCAGCATCCCTCCTCCCTCTGTGTGTGTGTGTGTGTGTGTGTGTGTGTGTGTGTGTGTGTGTTGGATTCAGGCTTTAGAAGCAGCATTAAAACAGGGAGTGTAGAGATGCTTGTCTTTGTTCGTGTGTAAATTCATGTCGCACCCCTCTGTGTGCGTTCATGGGGCTTCGCCATGTGTTTGGCTGCAGACGAGTGATCATCACCAGGATTTTCTGCCCCCGCATGCACACAAACACACACACACCGAGTATTTCACCCTCCTCATTCTCTCGCTCCATCTTCTGCCCCGGTTGATTCACTACGACCTGGCCGACGGTGAAGCACGCAGCTATTTTTGGCGCCATTTCTCTTCTTCTGTTGACGGCGGTGCAGAAGCCAGCTCTGCTTCAGTTGTGGTGGGTTTTTTTTGTGTGTGTTGCTGCAGCGACTCTGTGGCTTTGATTCGATGAAGGGCAGCTAGCAGCTTAACACGCATCCCTTTCTCCTCTTTGCGTTTCAGTGTTTTCATTTCCTCTGGACTGAGTTAATTTTTCAATTTGAAATGCTCTTGTTTTTCTCGATCGCCGTGTGGATTTTATGCAGCTGTAGGATTCAAATTCCAGCAGCCAAAAATCTTTTTTTTTTTCCTCATTGGAATAATTTTTGGTTTTTGATATTTAAAAAAAGGAACATTCATTTATAATCTCAAATTTCCTTCTGCAAAAATCCCTTTGGGTTTATTCTGAAATCAGTGGCAGCACAAACCCGGTCACACGAGCCACATCAGGAATTTGGACCACAAGAAGAAAAAGTGGGTCAGTGTTACCTGCTGCTCAGGACAATTTGAGACTCCTGAGGAGAAGACTTTCTTAAAGTGTTTGCAGGAATTTCAGGACGTTCGGTCTTACAAAGATTGGTCGAATACTAAACTCTTGGACAAACCAGAGACAATGTTATGGTCTCCGAGACTGTCGCTGTCCAACTTCCACGTGAAGCTGACAGCTAAAGGACTTTTCCGAAACCTTCAGCTGCTGTCGGGATGCAGGAAGAACACCATGGTCTTCCATGCAGGTCTGGATCAGCGATCGTCCTCCTTGTCCTCCCCTCATCCAACCGTGCGGTGTTTAATCCTCTCAGTTCATCCATCCGTCCGTTCGTCCTTCATCAGCAGCTTCACACCATCAGGTTCACCAACATCCCCATTAGCTGCTTTTACACACCTCAGTGGATTTTTTTTTTCTTTTTTACACCAGCATGCTCATCCATCCATCTGTTTTCCCTACATCCTCCTCTTCCTCCATGTGCTCCATGCACCTTCCTTCATCCACCATAGGTGCACATGGCAGGGTGGGGCTGAAGTGGGATGCTGCCACACCCAAACAGAGGAGCTGATTGTTTGTTTACTTCTGCAGTTTTACCAGTCGATGACTCTGAAATCATTTGAAGACTTTAATAGTGGGTGTATCATTATTTTAAAAAGCCCCATCTCTGCTTTGTGTAACTGTTTGCTCTCCAAAATAAAACATCTATTTTCTTATTTTGTATATTGTCACCTTTCTCCAAATCCCTTCATCCCTGTTTTTAATCTCTCCTCCACCCTCTTGGCCATTTCTTTAAGCGTTTTAATCTTTAGTCATGGGATGGCAGGCCTGACTCCAAATCAGCCTCAAAGGCCACTCCACCCTCCCTCCCCCTCCTCCCTCGGCTCCTCCTGTTTTCCCTGCACAGCGTTGGCAGCCATTGTTGCCTCCGTCTCTCCCTGCCACGGTGGGGCTTTTCAGCTCGGGTGCAGCAGCGTCCACGGCTGCAGCTGCTGTGGATGTACAGGCTTACAATAGAGCCATCAGTGTAGGACGGGTTTGTGTGTATGCACGGCTTTCTGCACGAGCGCTTTGGTGGTGGCGTGATGAATAGCCGTGGCCGCTGGCTCCATTTGGACCCGATACCCACGCCTGAAGGGGCACAAGCACGTGATTCACACACAAACTCGAAATAGCCAAGGACGCATCTGGCTATTACTTATTCAGCCATTAAAAGGGTGCTCTCTATCTGAGGAAGGCTTCAGCAGCAAGCCTGTGCTCACTCTCAGTGGTGGTTCCTTTTATCAAAGAGGAGTACTGCGTACTCTGATTCCTCTGATTGTGTGTCTGTACAGCAGTGAAGCTTTTGAATTTAAAGGTCCAACATGAAAGGAAAAGCCACTGACATGAGCGAGGATGTTGCTGTGAATAGCCATGACTGGCTTTGGCCTCTGAAGCAGACACAACATGGTGCTCATGTTGGCAGTGAATAATGCTTTGCGCTCAGTGTCAGTACTGCTGTGGCTTCAGCTCAATACACGAGCGCATCAGTAAAGCTGCTTCAGCCTCTGACACATTTTTAAAGATCCCTAAAGTAAAAAAACACAGACCTTTGTTGGATAAGCGCAGCTGTTTGAGGGCTCGAGCTTTTTTTAAAAAAAACAAAAAACAAAAACACGAGATTTAGAATCTGAGACCGTATCAGCTTATAGCTGTTTTTAGATGTCTGGTTTCAAAAGCTGACATAGTGATGGCAGAGACACTCTGAGTCTCTACAACAGGACTTCACTGACTTCTGAGTGATGTCACAATGGTTAGGCCCATCTTCTATATACAGTCTATGGTCCATACCATACCGTCTCCTTCCATTGTTCTGCATAGACTTCGAGCACATTTAGTGCTAGCCTAAACACTGAATGGTTACTATACTTGTAAACACAATTGTGTAATAAGTCTGTGTAACCTTGCTTAACAGAAGTCTGTATTTTCCAGACCTTTCAAGCCATTTGAGTAAATGAAACCCCACTCAAAGCAACTACATGAAAACATCAGAAGCCCAGTCACTTCCCTTTGGGGAATGCTGAAGCCTCTTTGGGATTTTTTCCAGAGTTGTTTGTTTTTGCCGTATGCAGGAACAACCCTGGCATTAAAAGGTTATTTCACACCTTTCTGTGGGCCGATCCATCAGGGACTGAGGACAGGTAAACATTGATTAATTTTGTTCGCTCAGAGAGAAGCAGCTTGCAGTCTGACTTCAGCAGCTTCTCGCGGGTTTCGTCTTCCTCTGTGCGTTTGCCAGTATCATTAGGCCCTGGGCTTACTCTGAAGTATTAATTTCTCTCATGTGCTTTGGCTGGATGAGTCACTAATTCCTTCATCTTCTCTGACAAATTATCTGTATTGATTCAGCCTCTAAATTGTCTGCTTGTTTTTTCACATTTAGCTGCAAATCGCGTTCAAATCGGCTTGTGCGGTTTGGCCTGCGTTAACATCCTCTTTCCCGTCTCTGGTAAATATTCAGCTCAGCCGCTGTCAGCCCACGTGATGCTCCTCTCTGAGTGTGTGTTCCTGCTGGTCCATCTGAGCTCAGCTGCACGTGTTTGGCTGTGCTGTGTTTTCTCAGTCTGAGCTCCACAGACCCACTTCCCTGCTGCTGCCTGCCCTGAAATGTAGGTTATGGCAGGCTTTAGTCACTGCGTGTGCGTGTCCACACGCTGGCTCAGCAGAGGCGCCTGTGCACGCTGCACAGCGGTTCAGCTGAGGCTGAACGCTCATGCAAACATTAATCTGATGTGGAGGCTGCTGTTTTTCCTAATGTGGTGGCAGATGAGGACATCTGGATGTATCTGTTGCAACTGGAAAATCTCCATACAGTAGATCTGGGCTGCAGTTTTCTCTAATATGTGGTCAACGAGGTAGAGAGGTTCTTTGTAGACATGTGCAGTTTCTTTTTATCACATGATGCAGAAACCTCATGAAAAATGGGTAAAAGTTGTTTTGCATAGCATCTGAATATCTCTTTCCAAAAGCTGCGTTGTTTCATGCTAAAGCATGAAGATAGTTTAAATAATCTTGCGCATTAATGCCCAGTGTTGTTTTTTTGTTTTTTTTTACCCTCTACTTTAATTTTCAGACACTTTCTATTTTGGGTCTTTTTACTCAAGACGGTGTTTTTGCACTCTCTGTGGGAGTCTCTGCCACTGAAGTGGTTTGGCTCACCTAGATGATGGTGACGGTGATAGTAAGAAGAGTATTTTCCTGTGGTACAACAGGAGATTTTTACTAACTGGTTAGATTCTGCAGAGTCGCCCACTCATAAGATGAGCAGAGGGGTCGGCAGGGCCACCGGCTGAGTCTGAGCAGCTGTCAGAAGGATTTCAAACAAACTTAACGTGTGGCCAGAAAATCATATTTAAATTAAGACCTGTTTTTATTACCAGATGAAAGGAAAAACAATAAAATATAAAACTGACAGAAGTCTTGTTGAAGTGTGCTGCATGAAGTCTGATTGTCGCAGCTGTTTGGATTAATATGAAAAACAAAGCTTTGAGAACATACAGGTTTCGATTTTTGTGGCTCTAAATGTTTAATAGTCGTCATCGACTGGCGTGCGTAAGTCCATGAATCACTAAAAGAAACTTGGTTTTGTAGCAGCTGCTGACGTATGGAGGACTGAAAGTGCCTAAATAATTAAAAGCACCAAAAAATATAAATTTATTTGTAAAAGTTTGGGTGTGTTTACTGTTTACTATTGAATTGATGATCTGATGACCTTTACAGAACTGACTGAGGTCACGCCGGTCAGTTCTTCTCTGCTGAGCACACAGGGCAGCCTCTCCTGCTGTGGTTTTAATCAACCA
Organism: Pterophyllum scalare; assembly: GCA_024447675.2. Lineage (NCBI taxonomy): Eukaryota > Metazoa > Chordata > Actinopteri > Cichliformes > Cichlidae > Pterophyllum > Pterophyllum scalare. Next base: position 82,909 of record JAMQGT020000211.1, read on the forward strand.
ATAGGATTCCTAATTTACCTCCTAGTGAACTGAATGACCGCAGCAGGAAAGTGTTCATACTGAGGTAGAAATGCATTAAGGAAAAAAAGAACTACATGAATAAATAATTGAAGTCACTGCGAAGTAATGAAAGCAGTTAATGAATAAAAGTATAAAGAGCTGGATCAATCACATTTTTATGAATTAATTCATATGCCTTCATTTATTTTTGATACCTTAAATCACCTATTAATTAAATGTATATTAGTATAGCTAATTATTTTTATTTTTAGCAGTTTTGGGCCTCCATACTTAAGGTTTTGAAAGTTGTACAATTATAATTCTCTGTAACTGGATGACCTCGTGGAGCATTTTATCAGCCTTACTTTCTGGCTGACTGTGCTGCTTTGGCTAACCAGAGGGTCAGAGTCAGTGATGAAGAGGAGTTTTGACAGTAGCCTCCTCTCTGCATCTCTGTCCAGCTGCACAGAGCTGCAGGACTGAGCTGACCTTCTGAATGAGCAGAGCACCGTGTAGAAAAAAGCATGCAGAGCTTTGTGCCGCAGTCTCTGCTGGAAAAGACTGAGGTTCCCTGGTAAAGAGCTGCAGAATGTCCAGGTTCTTGTCTAAGTGGACTCTTTGGGTATGTGACCTCCCACTTCTCTCTGATAGAGAACTGGAAGGTGTGGATTTCCTGAGGTCCATTAGCAGCCTGTTGAGCTGCTGCAGCATCCCACTGACACTGATGGGCAGTAACATCAATAGGTTTTCAAGTTAAGGCTATAAATAAAGTTTTCTGTTTATTCAAACAGGTCTTTTTTTATTTTTTATTTTATTCAGTGCTTTAACATGCATACGCACACACGTCTGTCAGTGTGTGTGTGTGTGTGTGTGTGTGCGCGCAGACAATGCCGTCATCAGGCTGCTTTTTATATTTGACAGAGGTGGACAAACATGAAATTGTTGCTAGGAAACTCGCTGGTCTAGTTTGGATGTAAACGCATCAGATGGTGCACCTCGTGACATGCTCTGCACGCTTGTTACCCTGGCAACAGGTGTGTGTGGGAGTTCAGGAGTTTGGTTCGGCACATTTGTGGATGTTTCTGCTCGTGTGTTTGATCCCTCAGCCTGACACCAGAGCCCAGGGATTAGTGCATGTTCGCACGCAGCTGTTTGTGGTGGTGTGTGTCTGTGTGCATCAGCTCAGGTGTATCATTGCAGAGAAGTGCTCACCTTCATTAATGTTTGTGAAACTGAGTTTGCTGTGACCTTTCAGGACCCCCTGCTTTTCCTCCTGATGACTTGACGGCATTTTTTTCTGTCAGAGTAATCTGAATACACAAGAGGGAGAGGACTGTGGGGCCTTGACTGTGGTACTTTTGTGATGGGCTGTCCATCCTTCTCTGTCCAGCAGACACACACAGTAATGCAGTGATTTTCTGGCTGAGCTGATGAGTTTTAATTGATACAGTAACCTCATGTTTTAAACTGTTTCTGGGGATTTGTTGAGGTTTGTAAATGAGGCAGCTTATTAAAGATGGACCTCAAACCTAATCTAATTAAGTTCTGAGAACCAGATCTGCTCTTTAATCTGTGATCTGTTAATGATTTGATTTTAAGCTTTTAGAATGGAGACAAGTCTGCAGGAGCTTTAATGGTTATCCTCACAGCCAGGCGCTCTGCACCTTATTGCTCTTATTACCTTGAACTTCTCAAGGTGAAGGCAGCCCAGGAAGCTGGCATACAGTTCAGTTCCTTCAGAGTGAAGACACAACACTTGGTGGTGTTTTACAACAAACTCGAAGCCTCTGCTCTTCCCACACTGAGCCTTTATATTCCTCTCCTCCTGAGCTTCAGTCCTTCACTGCTTCTCTGATAACTGTTCTCATTAGAAATGCAGCAGACAATCCTGCTGAGTGATCATGAGACTTCACAAATAATACAACTGACATGATGCTAAAACAGCTTCTCTACAGTTTACAGTGCATTCCAGTATTTTAGACAGTGATAAATTCAATTAGAAGTGCAGAAACTGTATTCAGTCACTTGTGTTTTGAAGGTTATCTTACTGGAGTCTCATGACTCAGTGGGGATTGTCCACTGTGCTCGGTGTCTGTGATGTGATGCGCATGCTAACAGTCTGGTTTCTCTCTCAGTCTGGGCTCAGCAGATCTGCATGACTGCCTGGCAGACCCCAGGTACAAAACCCATCATCACAGCACTCACACAGGTCATCACACATTTCAGCACGAGGTCCGGTCAGCATGAGACCCAACAGTAAAATTATTCCACTGTGAGGACAGCAGAAAATATCTAAATACATCCTGTTTAAAAGAAGAAAAGAAAAAAAACGTGGTTTGTTGAGTTGCAAAAAAGAGAAGGGGAAATAATTCCTGGCTCTGATGTTTAGCTGACCTCAGATGAAGGGTCTCAGACCTGATGAAGATTCTGTACCTGTCTGTCTGGTTTTTCTCTGTTACCCAGGAGGCAGAGAGCCTCAGTAGTTTCTATGGAAGCTTGTTTCCGCCACTGAAAGGTGTGAAGGGAGATGAGTGTGAAATCAAAGCTGTCGATTTACTGGTCAGTCTACGGCCCTACCTTCACCTATGGTCACGAGCTCTGGGTAGTGACCGAAAGATCATGGATACAAGCGGCAGAAATGAGCATCCTCCGAAGGGTGGCTGGCCTCTCCCTCACTGACGTTTGTCAGCAAATACTTTAGATGGCCTCTAAAAACTGTAAACCCTCTTACTCTGTGGCATCGAGGACAGATTACCTTGAGTGGTAGTGTTTTGTGGAGGGTTAACACTGAAAACAGAGTCAGACCTGACATAGTCCTGCTTTATAGTATAAGCTCTGTATGCAGGAGGAGCTGAACAGATCAGTGTGTGCTCATTAGTGCAGTGTGAACAGAAGGTGGGAACAGACATAACTGCACACATTCTGCTCTGCTGACAGTATTATAAAATACGTATCAGATCTGCATATTTATCAGGTTAAACTGAAATGTTTGAGTCATGAGCTGCAGTGTTGAGCCGGCGCAAACTGTTTGTCATGAAACCGAACAAAGAAAAAGAGGAAGTGACTCGTGTTTGCCAGAAAGTGGGCTGCAGGTTGAGGTGCTGCAGACGATCAGGATGTTTGAAACGGTTCACGGAGTCAGTGTTTGTTTGACACCTTTGAAATCTGCTGGTGCTCAGATCCCGTTTCAATGACGGTCACAGCAGTCCTGTTCATTTCAGTGATGTTCCGCTCAGAGGCTGCCAGCAGGGGGCAGCATCCTTAAGGAGGTGCTTGCCGGCCTCAGGGCCTTGTTGACCAGGTCTGAGCAGCAGCTCTGCCTCAAAGTACAGATTCAGATGGAGCCTGGCTTGAAAATGTGAATTAAAAACTGCAGTTTGACAATGTGCGAGATCCAAATGTTCACATCATGAACAGCAACTACCGCTGCAGACTGGGTGAGTGGCCCGCTGATCACACTCTGACTTCCATGATGTACTTAAAGGCTTTCAGCATCTCGCCTGCGTCTTCTCAGGAATTTTGTGAGTGAGGAGAGCATGTCCTCTCTTTGTGTCGAATCCTGGGATCTCTGACAGATATGTTTGTGATTTCCCCAAATTTAAGTAACTTTATTTGCAGTCAGAGAGCAACTGTGGACTGTGTGACACTGATCGATGAACAGTAAATGCACTGAGTGGAGGGGAAAACACTGAGAGAGAAAGAAGATGGACAGCTAGAGACAGAAGATGAGTGTCGATCTGTCTCTGTGTCTCTAATTGCTTTGCTTTTCTGGTAATGCACTCCTTAATGCACATCCAGGCTTACACACACACACTGCGCACACACACACACACACACACACACTGCACATTCCCATGATGCATCAGTTTTAGCAGCAGGGTGTATTCTCATTTACAGGATGAGAGTGTGCGTGTGCATGCAGGGTTTTTATGTTGACTTCTGACAACACCGTGCGTGTTCTGTTTTTTTTGACACACGCGTACTGATTGATTGTCGTCATCGTGCTGTGGAGTGTGATTTCGCTATTTGTTGATGGCCTGAGAGCACTTCAGTGTTTGTGTGTGTGGACACTATGTTGAATGTCGCACCTGCCACCCGCACACTAAGAGTTCGCCGCTGTTTTGCAGTGGATAAAAACAAGCCACGGGAGGCGCCGACAAAAACGCCATCAAACGGTAACAGCAGCTCACAGACGGCAGCATCTGCAGGAGGAAACGTCCAGAGCCAGCAGCTGCCTCCACCTGACCTGGTATGTATCACCTCCTCCTCAAAAGCTTGACATGACAAACATGGCTGAGTGGGGCTGAAAGTCCTCCATTCATTCAGTTTCTGACCCCTGCTCTGGTCTTTCTTTCTTTGATGTTAAAGATGCTCATGAAACTGTTTTTGTGTTTGTTTTTAAGAGCACTTCAAGTCTTTTTCTGTAAATTTACACTTCAGCCACACATTTGGAGGTTCAACATTTTAAACTTGGACAAAATGAGGAACAGAACTGTGTTTTTCATCCTAAAGCCAGAGCTCTTTTTGTGAGCATGAAAATAATCAGATAATGTGTTTGTTTTTTTGTTTTTTTTTCTTTTCTTTTCTTTTTGCATAGATACCAGATGATGTGAATGCTAATGTACGAGTGGCGCCAGTTGCCCCAGTGCCTGCTACTAACACCACCAACACTGCCACGCCAGGAACCACTGGACCCCCTGCTCTCAGTTTTAAAGCAAAAACTGGGACGCGATCCGGCACCAAATCAGGGTCCCGCTTTCAGAGCGCATCCAGAGCTGGAGGGCATGGAGGGGTGGTGGTGGATGGGGCGGTCACGACCAAACAGAACCACACCAAAGAGCAGGCAGAGAAGAAGAACCAGGCCATCGCTCAGCTGAGGAAGCTGCTCGTACAAGGAAATAAAAGAGTTGAGGCTCTGGCTACAGTCATCCAGCATATCTTTACTGAGGTACAGTCATACTTGTGTTTACACCACAGTGATGCCACCTGCTGTTTCTATGCTGAGAGGCTTGATTGATTGATGCTAATTTGTATGCAAATAAAATCTCAGTACAGTTAGCTGCACAGTAAATCATAGCACAAACACTTGAGAGGTACCTTTCAGTGACTTGAATTGGGGGAGGGAAAGCCAAGGCAGCAGCTTTGGTGCCTTCCTAGCAGCCAGAGCAGACACACCCTTGATTTTACACCTTAACAAAACCCAAATAGATGACTTATAAACAGTTCATCCTCCTGTACAGCTCTAGAGACCAAAGCAGTTTCCATAACAGCAAACACATTTATTTCTGCTATAAAGCTTTAACATAGGAGCCTATGGGGACTGACTCAGTGTGGCGCCTCTGCTGGACTGCTGGGGAACTGCAGGACATGGAAGCTGCTGCTTGCTCGTGATGGTTATTTCTTTATATGGGTATAAGCTGCAGACACAGCATGCTGAGGAAGCTCACAAACAGTGGGTGCTGCCCCTCGCCAGGCTTCTGGAAGTTGGCCACTCAGAACAAAGTGAGTCTTAAAAGAGCAAAAATGACTTGCTTCTTGTTGTTGGTGATACTGTTTTTGTCTGAAAGTTTGAAGAGCTAATGGCACCTTTTAAATGTCCTTGCTGTGCAGGCATCTGTCCGCACAGCTTGATTTGTATATTAACTGCAGCAGAAATGAAACAAGGCTGTGATTTTCTTATGAAATGAAGCCACAGATTTTCTACTTCCCAGACCAGATATGAATCAAACACAGGAGTAAAATTTGCATGTAGGTATCAGAGACTGGTAACTGACTTGCTAGCTTGTATTAACAGCTGAGAAAATTCTCCAACTAAGTGTTTTTACTAAACAGGACGGCTTTACAATGTCACAGCTAATGGGGGTGGGCCCCTGTCTGCTGCTGCTGCTGCAGCACCATGCTAATTTAAAGGTAGATAAGGTGGATGTGTTTGCACATGTAAGTGCAGTGTGGTCTGGTACAGCTAGAGAGGGGTAAATGAGGGGAAACAATCTGCGACCCATCCCTCCCCTCAGGCAGATTAGAGCAGAGCACCCACAGCCTGTAATTACAGCGTCACTCAGCAGTCACTGGTGATATCCAGCTATTTAAGGTGCCAGTGCAGATGCTTGAAGAGGAGGAGGAGTGGAGTAATGGCTGTTTTTAGTAGGAGGCAGCAGGGAGAGGCTCTCCACCACACCCAGCTGTCATTAACAACAATAACAATAAATGATGCAATGGAAATATCCTTCTCACCCGCTCGTGCTGATGGACATGTGGGCCTGTGTGTGACAGAGCTCACTTTATTTTGGGATGGTGTGTGATTATACCTGCTTTAAGTGCATCCTTCATGATGGGTGTAATATATATGACTCTTTTCCTCTGACAGACTTGGGCTCAGTAGCTGTGTAGCTGATGTTGCTTACTGAAGTATGAAATGAATGCTGAACTAAGTGCACTCCTTACACTCCTTCCTTTGGTATGTCACGATCCCACGGCATACGTCCAAGCATGAAAAACCCCTGTAGTGGATTCAGAGTCAACGTGTCAGCCAAGAAAAATACACTCGTTAATAAATATGTGCAGCGGTGATATCTCACTGTTTCAGCACCTTAACACAGACACATCTGCCAGAGTTCAGAGGACAGACACACATATACACACTTATATAGAGATACCTGCTAATCAGTGCTCAGTAACAAATAAAATCACAGAATTTCAATCAGCAAAATTGGAGCTCCGCCTTCCTGTATGGGCTGTTAGTCCAATGAAGTGCACGGCAGCCATATTATTGGTCAGATAATTGCATTAAAAATGCTCCAAAAGGCTCAAACAGCACAAACATGGTCTGGAGGTCCAGTTCAGGGACTCCAGTTAGCTGAGGTGAAGCGTAGCAGGCAGCTACAGCCACCTGTGTCACCATACACCTGTCTAGAGGCCACGCCCCTAATGATGCAATCTTTAAACCTTATTACAATTTAAACAGGTGAGTTATAGAAACATTAGCTACAGAGACCAAAGCAGTTTCTGTATCAGCTGTAAACATGTTTTTTATTTCTGCTAGAAAGTTTTAACATGGGAGTCAGTGGGGACTGACTCATGGCTGGCACCCTGCTGGACTGCAGGTTTTGGTACTTTGGTTTTATTTTTCAGCACTGGAGGTTGCTGGTTAGTCACGGCGCCCCAAGCAACTTTTTCTGCATCATTTCCTGTTGAGCTGTAATGATGCATCAGTCAAGCTCTTTAGTACAAAGTTGTTATAATTGCTGTGCTGCTGATTTGTGTTTGGGCAGTAAAAACATGAAGGCATGAAGGCACAGTCTGCACCCTGAAACATCACAAAATTTAAACCTGTCTGACGCCTGTGTCTATGGAGGACATGCAGCTCCTGTGTTTGAAGGTTAAACATTGCTGAAGTCTGTTTATACTGTTGTTGGTGGGCGTAATCGCAGGATGGAGGCTGCTGATTGGCTCAGACCAGCTCCAGGATGTGTCTATCACAGGATGTCCAGGATGTGGACAGTGTGTTCAGTAAATATTGGCTGCTGCATCAGCAGGACAACTACTGATGATATGTTTGCAGAGCAGGTCAGCACACATTAGCGCAGTCAGTCATTCAGCTGGCAGTGCAGAAGCCTTCATCACACTCACTGTTTGTGTTTAACCCCTTTTTTCTGCACATTTTGTTGTTGTTGTTGTTGTTCTTCGCTGACTGTCTGGCTGAAGCGGTCCTGTTTTGTGGTTTAGGGGCCAGGCAGAGTATGCACATTAGCACCAATGGCTTTAATTAGACACCTGAGAGGATTTTAGAGTTTGTTACTCTGGCTTGTTTTCCCCATTCTGTAAAGTTTGTGTATTTCATACCTGTATTGTTAAACTAATCCCAGCATTTTAGCTCACAGCTGCTTTTCACCGGCGTTATGAAACACAGCTGTGGTTCAAATTAACAACGGTCCTCGCAGGGAAATAAAATTTAAAGTTAAACTTTAAGCTGTTGTTGGTCTGCATGTGTCTTTGAGGAGAAGGCAGCTCATAAAAACCTGTTATCAGCAGTAAAAACCCTCCACACGCATGCGCTCGGTCGCGTGTGTGTGTGTGTGTGAGTGATCGTTACATAACTGTGTGTCAGCTTTTTTAACCTCATCAGATGGATTTTTGTTTGAGGATAAACTCCCCCAGTTTTCCTGCGATTCATCAGTGTGGGATTGTAACATGTAAAGATCAGCTGAGACGGGGAGGGGGCTCTCAGGAGCCTTTCTGCCTGGAATATTGATTAGATGGGCGACCTGCTCAGAGGTGCCGGTGAAAGGGGAGTGATGGGTGGAGGGGGTGGGGTGGGGTGGGGGAGGACTGCAGCAGCTGCAGCTGAAACCCTGAAGCTCAGTGATTTGTGTGTCTGAGATGAGTAGTGTGTTTCTTATCTGAAGCGTGAATACCAGCACTATCTTATCTGCCCTGCACACTTGAAAGGTGCCTGGTGAATATAAACAGAGCACTTAACGCTGAGCTACTTTCACCCGAGGGTGGGCCAGGGTGGAGGCAGGGCTGTTTGATCTACACTGGAAAAGCTTATTTATTCTACACGTGTGTGAAAACACATCTCCTGCCATCCGTGGTTATTATAGGTAAGCAAAACTAAAATGAAGAAGAAGAAATCAAACTACAGTGGAAACTCCCCTATTCAAAAGGAGGCGCGCGATTCTCAGGTCCAAGTATCGATACTTTCGATACTTCAGTCATTTGAGATAATGTATCTTACCAAGAACACCTTAGAAAGTAACTAAATTAGTGATTATTACGGGGTGGATGGGAACTACTTTTTCTTCCGCCTGGTAAGTGTGTAATGCGGAACGACGTAATGCCCAAGCACAGCGTGCTGCTACTGCTCACTCACTCACTCAAAACATAGACACAATAGTAAATGGTAATGTGTCGAGCTTTTTCAGCTCCACAAATAGCCAAGATGCAAACTGTTTGTAGGAAAACAGTGAGAAGTTGTGGTAACACAACAAACCTCGTTAAACACCTCAGAATACACCACAATATTGAATATGAGGCATACATGATGACACGGACCGAGGAGAGCCAAATGTCAGGTGCTGCTGTTGGGGCAGGACAGACAGAGTCCTTTGGTGTTGCAGGCAGGTACCATCCAGGTACAGAGAGAGGAAATGTAGAGTTTTAAGGGGTGAGAAGCACGGTTGCTGTTGGAGTTGGACAGATTAATTACGATAGTATAAGTAATGAAATAAACACATACTTCAACACATAGCTGCATGATTTCAGCTTGGAGTAAATTTGTTAACACGCCTATGTGAGATAATATCAGAGGTAAAAAAAAAATGTTTTAAAAAAAGCCGAGATTTATTCAAGTAAGCTTTCCTAAAATGTAAGATAACTGAAGGTGGTTTACATAGGTGTCATTAAATAATAGAGCAATTGTGATTTAAAAACTGCTTTAGTGAAATATAAAAAATATATACTAGAAAAGATGAATAAAAAAAAAACATTTTACTAATAAAATATAGCTCATTTATTATCAGTCTACTTTGTGTTATTTATCAAATGATCATTTTATATGTATGTCGACAAACATGCAATTATTGTGGTATTTATTTATTACAATGTTTTACTGGCAATTTTAATTTGAGTCACCCAGTGACGGGAATGTTTGTATTCCGGTATTGTTGACTATTTGGAGAGACTGCATATAATTCAGTCTAAATAGACCCTTTTACAGCCTACTTCATCATTGTTTACAAACAGTGAAAGGGTCTATAAGACTATGCAATCAGTGCTGTATAGCCCTATCATTTGTTTTGCCCTGTGATTTTATTTCATGTAAGATTTTTGCAATAAGTATCGGATCGGTATCGCCGATATCAGCTTTTACTCGGTATTGGACCGGAAAGGAAATCTGTGGGACCGAATACAGCTATCATTAACTCTGGCTCTGACTTTGGGTAACCGGAAGTATAAAACCACACAGCGGATGTGGCAGTCTGATTCCCAGCTCTTCTCTTTAGGGAGCTGCAAAGAAACCTCCCAGGATAAATGTAAAGTTTAGACGGAGGAAAATGGAAAGCTTAAAGATAAAGACAAATAGAGGCACGATTTACACGCAGACACACCAGTTTGTCGAGTTAATGAAGAGAAATTGAGATAAGAATAAAGACATAAAAAGAAAAGGGCGGTGCAGAAATAACTCGCATTCCTCCATCAGACAGGAGGAGCAGAAATAGATGGAGGGAGGGGCGGGTCTTGGTGAACAGGTAGAGTGGGAGGAGAGTTGTTCAGGGGGAGGAGGGGGCAGAGAGTTTGGTCTGTAGTAGTTTGTGGCGGAGGGAGAGGAAGGAAGGTAGAAACGAGAGAATGATTTTAGGAACGAGTTTGTTTTTTACTGAACCAGTGAGCGTTTTGTTTGCTGAAAGATGGGCGCTACGGAGAGCAAAGCCAACGCAAAACCCGACAAAACCGACGCGATGCCGGCCAAGGCCTCCTGTTTTCGTTCGGAGAAAGAAAGGCGAGGTGTGTATTTGTGTTTTCACAGCTGAGCTTTTATTTCTCCTCGCTGCTGTCGGTTTTTCAGTCAGGTCAGAGCCGGGGATTAGAAACTGAGCGGACTGTTCAGAGAAATGTGATAAAGCCTCGTCTGACTCACAGATGTCGTGGATAAAGATGGATAAAGAATTCACCTAACGGTGCTGCTTTTCCGACATTTGTCTTTGACTCTGACATCTGCGCAGGAAACCAAGCAAAATTCTTTGATTTTTACGATCTGTTTTTGTGGCCTTTTACTCTTCTTTCCCTCCCTCTGTCGCCTGCAGTGTCTCTGTTCTTTCACTTGTCTGACCCCTCACACAGCAGATGGTCTTTATGACAGTGTGCTTACAGGCAGCAGCTTCGTTTCTGCACTAAAGCTGCTTTTTCTGGGTCTCAAAGGGTAAAAGTCCTGCTGATCCACTCACAGGGCGGACTGTAGTGTTTTGTACAAGTCCACGTGTTTACAAGTGTGTGTTGCTCTGCTTGTCACATCCTGTGTGTGTGTGTGTACACATACATTTCTTAACCCAATGGTGGTGCTGTTCCTGCAGCAGGGATGTCATAGCTCAGGTTTTTATTTGCAGGCTGTCATGAGCTCGCTCTTAATCTGTGATAACTTTTAAGTTTTGGTTGCCTTTCTTTGGATTTTGTCCCCCTCCCCCCAGGAGACAAAACAAAATTACAGTAGTGCTCATATTAGGAGGAGAACAACAAGAAGAAAG
>JAMQGT020000212.1:0-22500 GCA_024447675.2 Pterophyllum scalare
ACAACAGTATATTTTAATTACTATCACCAAACCCCAGACAATAAAATATTTATGTGTGTGAGTTTGTTACTCCAGTAAATGTGTGAATAATGAGGTGAACAATGGGCTGTAACATGACATTGTGAGTAAATTAACACTTTCTGAAATCCCATACCATGATTCCATTTACTATTGTCAACATACAATGACTGCACTACTGCTTTTTGGAGGCATGTTACTATGGTAACTCAACCCTATTTAAGATGAAGCAAATAACGATTAACAAACCGGAAAAGAAAATGCTTTAACTGAAGTGTTACTGAAGTTGGAACCCAGTTGCTTTGACCTCGATTCAGCAACATTATATGCTACACTGATGCATTGCGTCATGGGACATTCCTGTTGGTAGAGTATCTGTATACTTTAGGGGACATAATAATAATAATAATAATAATAATAATAGCAGTACAGTACTGTGCAAAAGTCTCGACCCACCTCTTGTTTCTTCATATTTTGCTAGGAAATTGAGAGCTTTGGCAATATGGTGAGGTCTGGGCTCTGGGGAAGCCAATCCATGACTGATAGTGTTCCACTGTGTGTGTTTTCCTATCCAGGTATACTTTACTGCATTGGCAGTGTGCTTGAGATGACTGTCATGCTGAAAAATTAAGTTGTCAATCAGATGATATTGCATGGCGCATCAAAAGCTGCTGAACTAATAATACTTTTTTCTGCATTCATAATTCAATCAATATTGATATGATCCCCAACACCACTGACAATCTGAAACCAAAAAAAAAAAAAAATCACATTTGGAATTATCGCTCCATGAGACCTGTTGATACTGATTTTCAGTCCAGTTCTTGTGTAATTAAGCACATTTCTGATGACATTCTGAGCAAACTGCAGACTGAAGAGCTAGATACATCTCTCAGGTTCTGTGTCAGGTCTTTGCTGGATTTTTTTTCCTATTTCTTAAGAAAATTACTTTCAGATAAGATTCATCTGCTGTAAATAGTTTTTTAAAGCCTGCCAATTCTTCTTCCTCCCCTTGATCATTTTTCTCAGTTTTTTAAGGGCATACGCCACAACATACCAAGATATGCCAAGTTCTCAGTTAATAGCGTTTTAGAAATCACCCTGTTGGTGCAAAAATACTATTTCTTGCCTGTTACACTGTGTCATTTTTGGCATTTTTTTATAATAGATTTAACTAAAGATATAAATTATGTATTTTGTTATGTGCACACACATAACATGAGATGTCTTTTCACCCCTTGAATGATTCATAGGTCAGTGCTGTCAGTGAGTGAAAAAGCAGCCGATGCCCAAAGAGAACCTTTGGGGAAAAAATTACCAGAAAGTCCTTGGAAGCAAAATGTGAAGAAATTAGGGGTGAGTGAAGTCTTTTGCACAATACTTTATATCAGTATGATGTATTGGACAACTATTAGAGTATGCAATGACTATAGCAGAGGTGCTGAAAAAGTAGTTTGATGTTTTGTGGGATATTCGCCTTTTTCTTTTCTTGCTGAAAGTTAATTCCATGTCATGACACCTCTCTCCACCTCTTGCTTGTATAAGCAAATCTAAGCGAATCATCCGCAAGTTTCAGCATCACATGGCTCTCATCTAACTCTTGAAAAGGGTTCAAGAAATAAGATGAATGTTTGTCTTACACTTCCTCTTTCATCATAGGTGGCCATGCTTGTAGGAGAAGAATGAGCAACTGAAAGTCTTCCCACTTCTGTGCCGCTTCCAACAGCTCCTGGAAAAGGTTGTAACGTTTTTCCTCATTCTCCACATCCTCTATCTGGACCTGAGAAAAAGGTAAAGAGAAACCAGGTTGTGAAGGGACGCAAATCAATTAGGAACGAAAACAAAATGGTGGCTGTGAGGCTTTACCCAGGCCACTAAACATCAAGCACATCCGTTTCTTTTCAATTCTCTTGCTCCGTGTGTATTGCTCATTTTCAGTCATCAGTTATGCTGGCTATTTCCACTACACGCCATACACAAAAATGAGAGAACACCTTTCATTGATTTCAAATTAAGAAAGCTCTCAACAAACTTGACACCATAATGACTGCACTAAAGATTGTGGGCAAGATATTCCTGCCAAAGCAAGATCCCAATGAACTGCACAGTCACACGCAGTCAATCAGGAGCTTCATCAAACCCTTCAAAGCTTTAAAGGCGATGAATGGGAAGAATAAGGCTTTAAGAGTAATGACACATTTCATTGTTATTTTACAAAAATGTCACCTGTGGCCAACTTTATTCAAAGAAGAAAAGCAGGATTGAGAGGGAAGAATGTGAGAAGAGAGAATGAAAAGGAATGAAGGAGGGATAGTATGGAAGAAATGAGAGGAGGAGGAGGAGGCGGTGGAGGAGGGGGAGAGTAGAGGGAAAGTAATTAATTTTCTTCTCAAAGGTTGGCTTCTAGTGTGATTTAACAGTTCAGAGAGCGGCTGATTTCTGAGGGGAAAACTATGACCTGCCAAAGCATGGCTGCTGCAAGACAGGATGTGTCACACACACAAACACATGAACACACACACACACACAAGCGTGCAGCCAGACTCATGAAACAGTTTCAGCGTTGGTGGAGCGCTCGCATTCATCCAGCTGGATCTGCATTCAATTCCTGGTGATATTTCATTTGTATAATGGTCTAAACAGTCCAATTTAAACCAAATAATTCTAAAATACATTATAATAAAAAAAATCAATCCAAAAATCACGCAGAAACCTTTTCACTGCAACTTAAAGACAATTCATAATGCTGTCAGAAACAGCTTTCTCTGGAAGATTTATCCACATCTAGAAGCAAAAGTGTTGACATGTAAACATGGCTGCTCTGAGACATATTATAAATCTCTAATTCATGCTCCAAGTCACTGGCAGCATAACAGATACATGCCTACTGTTGTAGTCAATTGCCTCATGATGGAGGATGGAGCAATAAATGAGTAAAGCTTAAGCTCCAGACCCTCTGGAAATGGAGGTCACTTGGGAAACAGAAATGGAATCTTAACTATCTGTGAAAAGCCCTCACTGCAATCTAAAGCTCCCAAATCCATCACTAAATGTAAACTGCAAGCCAGAGATTGTTCATCATTATTACCGCTTTAATGCATTATGAATACTGAACACTTTCCAACTATTGATGCCTTTTTAAAGTTTTATGGACACATTTATTCATTATCTATGAAAATCCAAGGGTATGCAAGACCTTGGGATTCCCTGATAATATTCTGATTATATGTTCCCCTGGAATTGAAAAATGATAAATGGTGACTGCACACAGATGCATCCGAATAGGAACTCTTTCACATACAAAAGTCTACATATCACATTGTTGCACTTGCCTATTCACACACACACACACACACACACATCAAAACTCACCTACAGTTGCCCCCAAATTAACTCACTGTCAATTACTTTGTGGCTGTGAGGCTTTTATTTTCTTAACAAGGAAGGGTGTCAATTAATTATGCCTAGTGATTAAAACCAACATTTCCTCTGTGGTGTTGTACAATGAGCAGAGTGCAGGAGGGCAAAAGGAAGAGGGAGGGGGAATTAAACTGTTAGCAGATGCAATGAAATTTATAAGAGAAGCACTGATAAATGGATACACGACCTCTCAATCAAAATACCAATTTAAATATACTGCATATCAGCACTTTGTGGAAAACTCTTTGCATCTCTTTACGGTTTAAAAAAAATATGTTAGTCTACTGTATTTGCTTCTTTTTTAATCAGCTATTGCACTGTCAGAGACTTTCAATTTGAGTTCCACTTCTTCCCACCCTTTTCCCAATCTAATATTGATGCTTTTAGACAGCCAGGCAATCCAGTATGAGATAATTAAGACTATATAAGCAGCAAAGTGCCGGAGCCCTATTGTCTTTGCTCTGATTATTCTTCTCATTATTATTAGTGTTCCAAGCCGTGAAGCTGTAAGGATCCTTGTCCTCAATCTCATTTTATGTATATTTCTGTGTCAAAAGAGATGAACCAAAAATTAAAAAAAATAAATACTATAATGCCTGGAAACATTCATTCAGCAGGTGTGTTGAAATAAAGCACTTTAACCACAGGTTTCTTTGTAATAATCAAGTCTATGTTATAACGATCATTTTAAAATGGCTTGCCTGCAATGAAATTTCTTCCATCACTTTAATTGCTTTTATATGCATTTTTACTATACAAAAAAAATAAATGAAAAAAAAAAAGAAGTGAAGACATTGTAAAGTTTTCCCATTTCTGTTCTTTTAGCTACAATTCCATCAGTGTAAGACAGACCTGGGAGCAGATTCGGACAAATATTAAAACATGTTAATGTATTTTCTGCATCACCAAGTGAATTCAAATTCTGCACATTTCAGCAGGGCTCCTTCAGGTACAGCTCAGCATGTTGCAAGAATAAAATGCATTCCTCAGGTAGAAAATCTATATCACACTTAGAGCATAACAAAAATTCAAGAGTCGCTGAATGTGTGGTTCTTACACCTCATTTAAACAGAAACTCTGAACATAACCTGCTCTAGACAAGGTTCGCTTAGCACAAGTTACCATGGTGATTTAGCAAGGTAAAAAGGGAGCCACCTTCATGACACTGAAATCTGACTTTCAGCTCAACATACCTTGTTAATGCATTAAATTTGCTTTGTTGTACACTCCTCTGATCTTAAGTTGTTTAGAAAACATGTCAGATATTTTCAGATTTATAAGTCTATTACATTTTATAAAAATGGGCCATTTACAGGCAGCACACTGCACTTCATCTCTAGAAGTTTATATCTTAAAGTTTGTGCTAGAATGTGGTTCGACCTTGCGTCATGACTCAGTTGATGCATGAAATCTGCTAATGACTGATTAAAGTGAGGGGTAACACACACACACACACACACACACACACACTACAACCTACAGAAAGGTTAATTCAAAAGTTCATGTATGTCTCCACAAATCTCCAATAAAATGCCCCCAAAGCTGACAAAGACATCCTATATACAGTAACACATATTTATATTTGTGTTCAGGTAAGTCGAGTGCACAGCCACACTCCAATGTCTTTCCGTAATTTCAAGTGCATATAGAGTATTTTCTATTCCAACAAAGATTTTGATCAAACATTACAAAACTACTTGCCAAGTAAAGATAGCAGAAATTGTGAGTTTTAAACATGTGAGAAGGCGTGTGGATCTGTGTCATTCCCAGTGGTGGAATCAGTAAATCTCCTCTAGGCATACAAAGGTACAAGGCTGCGAATCTCCAGACACCCAATTCATACTTTCCAACAAGCATTATTATGGCCAGCCACTCCCCTCCATATGGATAACAACATTCGTAAAGTAACTATTTCTAATCTCTTCTCAAAACAGCATCCAATCACAGCTTAGCAACTGCAGGTCAGCTATTGATTTTTCCACATGGCTAAGTGGTGTGTACGGGGCTTTAGTAAAGGTGATAAAGGAAAGGCATAGGGAATAGCCCCAGCCTTGTGTTTATCTCCTGTCACATGAGTGGGAATCATTACTGTATTCATAGAAGTACCTTACTGCTGGTTATTAGGGGGAAAAAATACCATACCATATCCACCCTGTAATATTTTTCTAATGTTTGAAAATAAAACAAATCAGCTGAAAACAGCGGTTTTAACCAACAGCACTTCAAAAAGCTTTAACAATTTAGAAATCTACAGCTGAAAAAAAATGGACAGCAGCAACATGAATGTTATAAATGCCATGTTGTATTTGTAAACTCAATTACTATTACTACTACTCCTGGTGGTAATAATAATAATAATAATAATGATAATAATTCTTACTAATGATTGTAGCGCATCCTCCTAGGCATGTTAATCTGAATGAAACTTTCTGTTTGAACTGCCCAGCCTACAAGGACTATAAATTTTAGCAATTATTTTAGAACACTCAAATCTGTAGAGTTATATTTATTATGTGTAGTAGCTGATCTTGAAACAAATGGTGACATTATGTGTATGTTATGTGAATGTTGTTGTTTAGCAAAATTAATTTACAAACAATTTTTAGTGCAGTGGCATTTTGGGGTCACTGGAGTGTGTCGTCTTGCATATCTGTAAATAACTGTTAATCAAACAGTGATGCTAACAGAGCCTGTAACTGATTATTTTGTATTAGACAATCAGTATGTAGCAAGCAAAGAAGAAAAGAAGAAATGCATGTATTTATTATTCATTTGTTTGATGTTTATCTCTTAATAGTACTAGAATACAATTTTTTTTCTCTTACATAATGACAATTTCTTTTGCATTTTAACTAATCAGTTCTAAAAGGACAATCATTAAAAAGCAAGGACAAAAAATGAGAATATACATACATGTAAGTACTATATACACAGCTCAAAAAAAAATAAAAGAACACTTTTAAATCAGTATAGTTGTCATGGTCCTGGGCCAGTGTTTTGAGTTCCATTTTGTGCAGTTTTGCTTTTGTTGTATTTTCTGGTTATGTTTCTTAGTTTGTTGTAGTTTTTGTATTCCATTTTTGGTTTTAGTTATTGCTTTCCATTCTGTTTTTCCTTTGTGCTCGTCTTCCCGTGCCTCTGTTCCTGTGTCTGTTTTTCTCATTGTGTCTATTTCGTCCTCGTGTCTTAACCCCTTTTTGTGTTTAGTTTCCCTTCACGTTGCTTCCTTGTGTCTGGTGTTTAGGTTCCCTCTGTGTGCCAGTCCTCCTGTGTGTCAAGCCATGTTTAGTTACTTCGTTCCCTGTACTTAGTGTTTAATTTTGTTTCCCCTTGTCTCGTTCATGTAATTGTGTTCAGCTGTGCTACCCACCTGTTGTCACTCTCCTCATTAGCCCTTGTGTATTTATTG
This sequence comes from Pterophyllum scalare, assembly GCA_024447675.2. Classification (NCBI taxonomy): domain Eukaryota; kingdom Metazoa; phylum Chordata; class Actinopteri; order Cichliformes; family Cichlidae; genus Pterophyllum; species Pterophyllum scalare. The sequence continues at coordinate 6,848 of JAMQGT020000212.1, forward strand.
TCCGCTTTTGTCTTTGTCCTTTGTTTCGCGTCCTCGTCACTGTTGGCGTCTATGTTGGCTTTCCTGCTGTATGCTTTTCAGTATTTCGAGTTTCTTGTAAGTTTCATGTTTTCGTGCAGCTGGCTTCCAGCCAGCCTTAGTTTTTCAAGTCTCTAGTAAGTTTCAAGTATTTGTGTAGCTGGCACCTGACCAGCCTTGTTATCCTGAGTTTTTGAACAATAAATTGAGGTTCAAATTTAACTCTTGCCTTTGAGTCCTGCAGTGTGGTCCTCCCTGCCTTGCCTTGCCTTGCCTGACGCAGCAGTCGTGACAATAGCATCAAGTCAGTTAAACTTCTGGGATATTGATCAGGTCAGTAAGTAGTAGACGGGGTTGTTAATCAGTTTCAGCTTCGGTTCATCCGACAACACCGTGTTGCCCCTCAGACTGTCCAGGAGCTCAGTGATGCCCTAGTCCAATCCCCCAGGATGGGAGCATGTCCCGATGCACTACTGAGTACCATTTTGATTTGCCGCAATAAAATGGACTAGCCTGCAACATTATTTTTTTTACTTTGATTTTAGGGCCGTCCTTGACATAAACATTACCCAGTCCAGATATGCAGCATGCCTTTTTTCCTGATGTGTATACTGTGCACGTATATTTTCTATTAACACAGTTGTTACAACCCAGTTACAAACACTCATACTGGGAGGTCAACAAACAATATGATATGCCATAACACCGATGCTGTGCAACAGAGAGAAATGGTTGAACACAGTGAAACAAACTGCATGTAATTTTAAGTATAAAAATCAATTTTTTTCTGCTGGCACAGAAAACATTGCTGTTAAATTATGCCAGCTGCATGCTAAATGCTCGCCCACTGTCATTGGAAGTAGCTGTGGTTTTAACAAAAAGATACACATGAACACAGAAAGCAAGAAAAAAGCATGGGAATGAAGAGAGTAGACAAGGTGAGGCAGAAGAAGTAAATAAAACATAAGAATGAGTAGTTACCAGCAGCTGCTTTATTGCTCTCTCTCTCAGCCTTTTCAGCAAAGGACAAGGTGAAAAACTGTAGCTGCTTATGTGTGTATGTGCAATGTGACACTAAACAGGGCATTTTCCAACTACTAATGTTTGTTATGAAGTTTTAAGACAAGGAAACACTTTGTACAACCATTTTTACAAAAAAAAAAAAAAAAGCTTAGGACTCTGTGGAACAAATAAATCAAAACAAAATAGAATGACCATTCAGACACTATATTTAATTGGAAACAGCAAAAAAAAAAATTTAAAAAATGAGAGAACACGAATGCTGAAACTGAGAAATTCTAAATCTCTTAAAAAAAAATGTGTTCATGTTTCAAAAAAGTTGGGGCCAAAAAATTATCATCCAAGCATCCCAGAGAGGCAGAAGTGAATAAAAATATGTTAAATAACTTCTGTTCAAAGAAAAAATATATATAAAAATATATCTATAAATGCTGCGGCCTTCTAAGGGCCTGATTTCATTTAACACTGAATTACACTAGACAATGGAAAATGTTTTGTGGTCTTTCCAATAAAAATCTGAAATTATTTTTGGATGTCTTCAGTGTGATTTGTGAGCTAAATGCACTTCTGTGAAAAAGTAAGTGCACCGCTGTAGAACTTTAGCTACAATACCTTGAAGTAATCCTTTGCTGTATGACTTTGTCTTGCATCACTGTGGATGAATTTTGGCACACTCTTCTTAACAATCCTGCTTCAGTTCATTTAGGTTTGGGGCCATTTGTTTACGCACAGCTGTCTTAAGATCCCACCACAGCATTTCAATCAGCTTGAGGTCTGGACTTTGGGCCACTGCAACACTTGGATTCTTTTATTTTTTTAAGCCATTCTGCTGTAGATTTGCTGCTGTGCTTAGGATCAATGTCCTGTTGCGTGACCCAATTTTGGGAAAGCTTTAGCTATCGGACAGATGACCTCTAGAAAACTTGGGTATACAGAGGAGTTCACAGGCAACTCAATGACCGCAAGGTGCCAAGATCATGTTAGATTAGATCAGATAAATTCGATTCAATTTATTGTTGTTGCATATGTCACGAGTACAATGCAATGAAATGCAAAACAATTAGCTGTAAACAAGCCCAAATCATCACCCCTCCACCACCCTGTTTGACAGTCGGTATGAGGTGTTTGTGTTGATATGTTCTGTTTGGTTTTCACCGAATGTGGCACTATACATTATGTCTAAACATCTCCACTTTGTCCTTGTCTGTCCAAAGAACAGGCTCTCCCATCACAGCACTTCCAAACAAGCTGCAATTTTTCAGTCCTTTTTTTCCCCCCAAATTGTACTGTCTTACAATCTTAATTTCAATGGGAGCGGTAAGGCTTTACTTAGTTTTTCAGAGTTCTGTATGAACTCTTATGAACACTTTCTTTTCACATGACTATAGGGGAGGGACCACCTGACTTGTTACCAGCTGAAAGTGTAAAAGTCAGGATTTGCAATATCTGTGGCATTTGTGGTATAGGGGTGCATTAGGCAACATTAGGTCCCCAACTTTTTTTTACACCACGGACTGGTTTAATGTGAGATAACATTTTCACGGACCGGCCTTTAAGGTGTGGTGGATAAATACAACAAAATAAAAGATACGTCCGTCATCAAAACTGTGATATTTTCTAAATGTAATAATAAACGTGAATCCGCTGTGTACTTGTATGCAACTTTATCAGCAGCGTCCTCGGAACATCGCTCTAACAACATACTGCAACATGAGTAACATTCTCTCTGCCCCTGCAGTATCATGCACCCGAGCGTCAGCTAAACGCTTGGCTGGGTCTGCCTCACTGCTATCCCTGGTGTTGCTAAATATAAATGGTAAATGGACTAGTTCTTATATAGCGCTTTTCTACTCCAGTTGAGCACTCAGAGTACTTTATACAAGCGTTATATAGGTCAACCAACCTAGTTCATTAGACAGGTGCAGGAACTAGTGGAGCTTGTGGGTTTAATTTTAGCGGTAACGTATCATGTGACCGAGACAAGCATCTTTACACGCGTCAAGAGTGAGTTATAGATGGATGTAATGGAGAGAATCTGCCCATTTTCTTTAAAAACAAACATCATTCAGAAGTTATTTATTCCTTCAGTGCGGCCCTGTACCAAATAACCGACGGACCAGTACTGGGCCGTGGCCTGGGGGTTGGAGACCTCTGCATTAAGGCATAGAACCTGCACTTCTGTAACTGCAACATTAATGCTTATACACACACTATATACATTATCAATATCTATCTATATCTGTCTGTATCAGACAGACAGACATGCTTGTTTTAAAACAAATTCGCACTCTGCAGCATAGTACAACAAGTTAGGTCCATAAACCTGGGACCTATCACCCTTCTAAAATATGTATCATGTGGCAAAATGAAGACCAAGCCAAGTAGAGCCTGTACTGCTGAGGGGTAAAATTCCTGATTTAACCAGGAGGGATAAAACATTTTCCTTTCAAATCTACAGCAGTCTCCTCCTCAGTTCTTAAAAGCTTACTCAGTGTTATATATGTTAGAAAGATTGACTAAAATGTCATACCTTCTAAATTTTCTTGAGGCCTGAAAAAGACTGCCTGCACTAACAATAATCACAGTGTTTGTTGTAGTTTGCCCAAAACAGCTTGTGTCTCGCTTTACAGACTGAAAAACTGCAATGCAGTGTAACCCTGCTATCTGCATATGATATTAAAAAAAAAGAGAAAAAACGACAAGAAGAGTCCCAGTGTGTGTGTGTGAAATTGAGACACAGTGAGATAGGACCACATCAATAGCAAGGCAAAAAGAAAAAACGCATACCGCTCACAGAGGATAGAAATGGAGATGCAGCATAAAGTCCAGATGATGTTTATATTTTAGAAATTGAAACTATATGTTTGTGAGTCTGCTTAAGAGGGTAGATAGATGAAAGTGGAGTCATCTATTCCTCCTGAGAGTCACTTACATGAGACTGCCTTCACTCCATTAATGGGGAGATGCACACAAAAACACAATAAGGACCACACAAACAGGCACGCAGGTGTACACACACAATCAAAAACAATCAGCCGAATGCCAAGAAACAAACTTCAATAAACTCCCGTGAAACAGTTTTCACCATATGTCAAAGTCTTTCCTTAAGGTATAAGCTCTCACTAAATAAAAATTCCAGCATCAAAGAGCTCTACTGTAGTCCTTTAAATATGAATGGCTTTCAACACACTTGAAGGTAATACTGTGGATAATTTAAAAATGATTATCCTGCTAAATAATAATTCTTCAGGGGTAAACATAATAATCCCATGAAATGAGCGCAAATGGTAGTTTTAGAAATTTCAATTTTACACCACAAGTATTCATTAGATTTTATGTTATAGTTTACAGTGTGCTTTAAAATTAAATGGACAAATCTATAATAACTTGATGTTGTTTAAGAAACCAAAACTGCTTGATTCAGTATGCATAAAACTAATGCAATATTTAAAAAGGCTTATACTGTTTGAATCAACTTTAAATCCCAACAGCAAATAGTAAAAATACTGGCTTTCATTTTTTAAACATAAACCCTACAATGAAAAACAAGAGACCTGTTGGCCTATAAAGCTGTCAAATGTTTTTACTTGTACAACATGTGATATATTGGAAACTGATAATTTTTTATTTTTAACAAATGTCAAAAATTTATAAAAATTTGCCCAGTGAATACTCATCCTAAGTTTCAGAAGAATTGGTCAAATAAATAAGGAAGAAGGAGCAATGGACATTAAGCAATTCCATGTACAGTATTTCCTGAATATTTTTTAAAATGTATTAAAAAAAAGTCAAAAATTATTGCAAATCACAGCACCAATGTGAGAAGGATTTTAGAAGTTAAAGCTTTGGTTTATGTGTCTTTAATGTAATTTACAGTCAAATCTCTTTGATCATCATGTCAGCTTTGACATGTCAACTATATAATGTATTTCAAACGACAGCCTACAAAACCAGTAAAAACCAGTCCAAAGGTGCTCGAAGAATGAAAGGTAAGCAAAGGACTGCCAACAAAAGTATCTTTCCTTTAACTGACAAGCCTGCCTTCTGTCCATTTTATTCAGGATTGTCAACATCCACCTTAAAAGCAGTGTATAATGCAACATAGACGTGTAAGGGCACAGAGAAGGTTTGGGGGTAATTACTAAGTGCCTGAAAGATACTGAATAACATTTTTTACAGTTTGCAAAAACCACTTGTGCTTGAACATGAAGCTATGAAGCTATGTTAGAGCATAGTTGTTGTCAAGGCTTGAAGAACGGCCTCTCCTCTTGTTATGACCTGGAGTCATAACTGGCAATGGATTATCTGTACATGAGTTTGACAGTGTGTTTCCTCCCACCCTGCCTGGGTGGTGCTGGTGATTGGACTAGAGACTGATGGTTCATACTTTAAATTGCCACCTGCCTATGCCAGCTTAACACACTCTCCTTTTTTGTAGAACATAATCTAAATAAAAGTCCTGCAAGTTGCAGAGGTGAGATACCTCCATTGGTATTCCTTTTTTGTTTTATGTTAAGGAGACAGGTAAGTATTTATTTTGCACTATGTTAGTTAACTGTTGATATTTTATATTTTAATAACTGTTATGAATACAAATTGCCATGAGCAAAATTCTTTATCCCACAAAGTCAGTATTTAATAATAATATCCTTATACATAGATTTAACCTCATTAAATGTTTTTGGTATTCACTCAACTTCTGACACTATTCCAGTGGACTTTTCAAATTTAAATCTAGAGAAAGCCATAACATTATACAGAACATTATACAAATGCATCCCAAAATCAGACTTTGTTTAACCCTCATATGCGTACCCCAGGTAACTTGAGCATATGTATATGTTTCGTATGATTGTGTAGGTGGAAAGTCCACTGACTCCCAAGCTTCACTTAATGCTAATCACTCTAAGGAAAACAGTGGTTGGACAGCACCACATGAGGAGTGCTTCATAGCAACTGTTTGCACAGAACTTGTGACCTTGTTGGATTTGAAATGGCTGCGTCAAAGATGGGGGACCAGGTCTGCAACCACTTGCAGTCAAGTTGCCATTTTCAAAGCAATTTTGGTGCATCAAGATGGCCTTAAACAGCAATAAGCTGGTGTCAATCTGCTATCAGTTTGCGATTGTCAAGTTGGCAATTACATGCAATTTGTTTGTGATAATACAGCAATTAACTGGAATAAATTGGCAAGTCCAGCCAGAGTCCACCCAGAAACACATTTCTGAGTTGAAACTAGATTTCAAACAGAAATTCCTCCAGAAATTGTGATGAAGTTGCTGCAGGATGGCGAAATATCTGCAAAAGATGCTCAGCAATGTTGCATTAATATGGGAATAAAACTGGAAAAACTGGACGACCAGTTGGCAACCAGGTGAGTTGAGCCATATTGTACTGATGAATTGCGCACATCAGTGCAGACTGACTCTAACTGATTGCAACATGTTGGAAATCTGTCTGCATTTATAAACTAGACAGCAATTTGCAAACCTTCACCAATCTGTCTGGGAGCAACTGCAGTCAATCCAAGGCAGACCACAATTGTTTGGTGTCAGTTTGCTTCCCATCAGGCGACCTGAGCAATCATCTTGCGATTGAAAGTGGTTGCAAAAAAAGATTCAATGTTGCAATCCCATTTTTACTCTAGTGTGACTAAGCCATTACTTTATGTTTCTTCAAAATGGTCTGTACAAAGGAGGCCAACTACACAGTTAAGAATACCACGTGCCGAAGATGTAAATCACCACCACAACTGGATAAAACCAATACCATATCTGACTGGGATGCCATTCTTGTGGGAGATATGCTGCTGATAAATGATTCATTAACACTTAAGCCTGATCACTCCATTAAATATTCCCAGGACTCTATAGGCCCATTTTCATTTGGCTTTTTGCTCTTCTAGGTCAAAACTGGAGTGCGGCACAATTTGTCGACATGAAGTCCTTGCATTCTATAGAGACCTTTCGTAGCTTCTAGGTGTTAGACAAGAAAACTGGAATCAAACTGTCAGCAAACGTATGCAAAAGAGGGGCCTGCTTCATTTTTAACAAAAATCCTCCATTAGCATGAATATGCATGGTTTCAGTATCTAAGGCAGAAACCAATAAAAAAACTGCCCACTTTATTAACAAATATAATGAAACATTAAGCGGAAGTATAGATTTTATGTTACTTTTATATTAATTTAAATAAAACCCCAAAAAAGTGGTTAAAAATTGAATATTTGCAATTATGTTACCTGAAATGAAAGGTCTGTATTAATGTGCTTTACCAGGGCAGATATATAAGTATATAAATAAAATGATACATCAATTGGTGCCAGACAAGTCCTCTCACACAACAAATATTCAGCATCATAGTATTTTTCAAAAGTAATGCATGATAAGGATGAGAAAGTGTTCAGTGTTTAAATATTGATTCAATACAGCAACCTTGAAGCAATTGTTGACTTGCTTCAGGTTTTAGGGGACGAGGGTCATAAAAGCATTCTTCATATCGGCATTTGCTTTTGATGGATCTCTGAAAATGCAAAGGCTGAAATATTCAGGGTTTTCAACAGCCGTGAACCACTTCCACTAAATTATCATCTACTTCTGTAAGCAGTCACTACTTTTCACGTTCAGTGAAACAGAGCAACTATTTCATGCAGTAAAAAGGCTTTTTATATAGTCACAAGAAGACTAAATGAATTCCAGTCAAGATAGGAACCTATTAGAGTCATATCAGAGGCAACTCTACAGTGATGACAGTGATTGATGATTAAGGCTTACACTTTTCACATGCAATATTTTTCTTAGAGTAATTAATCAAAACATGGCTTTAAAATATCAAATCTGCGTAGTCTGTAAGTGTAGAAGACAAACAGCTCAATCACTCACAATCAGCAGGGGATGTCTGACAAATAACTCTCAGACTCAACAATCAGTGCAGCTGGTCAAGCTGAGTTGAAGTTTCTTTAAAGTTTAATAATTACCATTTAAACTTTCACCATCAATAACTTTCATCAGCGGTTCATTTTAGAAAAGAGCACACAATCGCAGCTCTGCCTCTGTCTGCCTTAACAAAACACCCTGTGGCTAGAATCTCTAATGGACAACACTGTCAGCCTGCTATAGGCTAGGGAGCTTACAACTGTGTATATCTGTGCTATGTAACACAATCATGCACAGCACATATAGTATTTATTATAACATTAAATATATTAAAAATATATAATTTTCAGATTGGTATATATTATACATTATATTACTGTTAAGTGGCACATTACAATTACTGCCATTAATACTGAGGCACAGCACTGCATAAGCTAAATGACACAAGGACAGCAGGACACATGTTTTGTTAAAAAGAAAAAAATTTTTTTCCCCTTTCTCTACAATTGTTCATACTGTAGAAACACAGGAGTGCAAATTGGTAGGCTTCTTGGACGAGGACTTGCTGCCTATGTATATATGAGGGAAAATACATTATGTTGCACTATGAATTAATGAAAACACAATTATGAATAATATATCAAAATTAAGAACACTACATTTCATTTCTGTTAATACATCTGACAAAATCCTACATGCTGCACATGCCAGTCATGGTAACTCAGAGGAAAATTGAGAAATTCTGATAGTGACTGCTTCAAAATAATTTAGCAATTAAATGGAATTGCTATGAAACATCAAAGTAATTAAAAAGGACACTGATATTACAGCTTTTCAAGACAGTTACATGAGCCATTATGTCATCCCATACAAGGGAAAGCCCTCACTTATACCATTAGCACAACTTTAAATAAAATTCCCAGTTTTCAGTGCAATTATTAGATCACACCACACATGCAGACCAAGACCACATGCCATCCTTTCATTTCTCACAAGAACTGACCCTGGGACTGAGTGACTGCTGGAAGTATATGGTTAACAAATCATCACCTGCCGGTGTGACGCTGTGGTCGACAGGTTAATGATCAGCGCTACCATCACTGTCTATCTTGGCAGCTCTCTCCCACACTCATCACATCTTATTACCGCTGCCAATCATGACGGCGAGCACTCTCAGTTCCCACTTTCTATCAATTGAGCAGCACAAAGGGCGATAGTATTTTTAATAAATATCTTGGCATCTAATGGCGTCAACTTGCTAAAGTAAATGACAATCACCCAACCCAATTTCTTGTTTTTTGGACGTTTTACATTAAAGAATGTCCTGATTTGTTGCTCCAATAGCATTTAGCCTTTCTCTGGTCTGTCTCAACAGCTTTACATATACCAGGTTTTACTGTTCGTTCAAAAATGGATACTTGGCCTCCTCTTCTTTACTTGTACCAATATATTAACCAATTTTTTTGACTGATATATTAATGTTTCCTTATTTACATGCACAATAGGTTAGAGTGCACTAATTAAATAAAGCATTAAAAATTGAGGGATAAGATAGATTTAAACATTTTCAAGAGACGGGTTTTAAGTCCATCTTATACTTTTTTTAAATTTCATTATTTCACCACTTAAAATCACAACTATAAAACTTGCATAACACCCTAAATCTGCAGTTACTGCATCTGCCGATGGATAATATTTATGGAATTATGGGAGAAATAAATTTTTTGGCCTTTGTTTCATAAAATTAACCTCTCATATTTCTAGACGTAATTTGAAACAGTAATTCATGATGACATCTTGAGATTAAAAAGCTATGATAAGGTTATCATGATTGTAACTGCCATACATGCATTAATCAAAAATAGTTACTAATAATGGGCGCCGGGGTGGCTCAGTGGGTGAGCAGGCGACCAGATATGGTCTTATCTATCTATCTCTCCCTACTTTCCTGTCTCTCTTCACTCTACACTAATAAAAGGCCAAAAATTATATTTAAAAAAATGATTACCAACAAAATGCAAAATGCAAGGTAAACTCTTTCATCTTCCAGGGAAGGGGTAGGGGTATACTTTTAAAAAAAATATCTGCATCATGTAGTTAACATTACACTACCACAGTGGATTCAACATGGGGGACAGTGTATAAAAATTGCTGTAATTCTTAAAGGAGTTCATGCAAAAATGTTGTAAATGCCCTTGAATAAAAGCTGAAAGTCTGAACTTCAAATCACATATTGTCAACTGTGGTAGTATAAAGAGGTAAAACTATATATTAAGAAAATGTGTTATTGCCATAAACATTATGGAGGGCAATGTATGAGACTGCCTTCAAAATAAAATTCAAGTCACAGATGCCTGATTTCTTCCTAAATTTGCAAGGGCTATTAGTGAAACCCTGGTGAACTTTTGACCCCATCAACAAAGCTACCTGATAATCTTCTCCATGATTTGGCAATTATCTCAGTCCTTGACCTGAGATACTGCGAAGAGAGAGAACACGGGATGTGGGCATGTCAGTGTATCAGACTGGGAGTGCCAGTGGAACCATGGGATGCAGAGATCTCATTGTCTGGCCTTTACTGAGAGCGCTCTGAATGAGCTCATCAATATTCATTGACCTGCTCTGGCTAATGTCCCCGGCGACGAGCAAAATAAAGTTGCAGAGGTCGCACACTTCACAAGATGAGAGAGAGGCTGGGAAGAGCGGGTGGAAAAATGAGCGATGCAGAGGAAATGAGCGGAGTTGATAAGAGGGGGCAGGTTTCAGGAAAAAAAAAATAAGAGCAAAGGGAAGCAAACACCAAAAGGGCAAATCCTCAAGGCCTGTAGGGGTTTCGGGAGTTTATTACGACTTGAAAGTGAGACGCATAAAACATGCAGAGGAAACATAAGTGCAGAGATGAAGACACACATGCCTGTGGAGAACAAATAAACCCTCACAAATACCCTTGTGTATGTATGACATGACAAGTTGAGTGCAATGACAAATACAGCTTTTCTAACCTCTCCCTCTATTCATTTTGCATTTTCTTGCTCTCCTTGTAGTCTAGTGTAGACCCACATTGCATAACATGGCACCTGAGTATACATAATGGCACACACCTCAAGAGAGGAAGAAGAGTAAGATGAGAAATGAGGGAGCTCAGAAGACCAAACACAGAAGAGGAGTGGCTTGAAAGCAAGAGTAGATCAGTGTTAGAACAAGATCGTCGCTTGAAACCATCTCAACACAGCAGCAAACAACAGCGGCACAAGTTAATATGAACATGTATTAAATCCAGTGTCAGAACTCGTCATTCTCCTTAATAATACATACATGCATACATACAGTGGGGGAAATAATTATTTGATCCCCTGCTGAATTTGAAAGTTTGCTCACTTGCAAAGAAAAGAACAGTCACTAATTTTTTATGGTAGTTTCGTTTTAATGGAGAGATAGAATATCAAGTCAAAATCCAGAAAGAACACATTATATACAAGTTATAAATTAATATGCATATCACTGGGTGAAATAAGAATTTGATCCCCAAGCAAAACACGATTTAGTAGTTGGTGGGAAAACAGTTGGCAAGCATAGCACAGGTTTCTTGGCTACCGCTTGGCAACTGAAACCATCAGCTCCCTCCAGAGATTTTCCAAAGGACTGAGATCTGGAGACTCCATGACCTTAATGTGCTTCTTCTTTAGCCACTCCTTTGTTACTGATATGCTGGAAGACCCATCCACAGCCCATCTTCTGTGTTCTGGTTGAAGGAGGTTCTTGTCCAAGATGGTACATGGACCATCCATTGGCCCCTCAAAGCAGTGATGCTGTCCTTCACCCTTAGCAGAAAAACAACTCCAAAGCATAATGTTTCCACCTCCATGCTTGACTATGGAGATGGTGTTACTTCGGAATTCTTTCTTCCGAGCCTTTTCTGAATCATTTAGATGTTCAAAGTTAAGATGAGCCTGTACATGTGCCTTCTTGAGCAAGGGGACCTTGCATGCATTACAAGCTTTCAATCCATCATGGCGTAATCTGTTACCAGAGGTGTTCTTGGTCATTGTGGTCCCACCTGACTTCAGATCATTAACAAGCTCCACCTATGTAGTGTTGGGCTAATCCACCACCAGGCAAGATATTGCACGGAGCTCCAGGCTGAGGGCGACTGATGGTCATTTTATATTTCTTTCCAAATAATCACACCAACAGTTGTCACCTTCTCACCAAGCTTCTTGCTGATGGTCTTGTAGCCCATTCCAGCCTTGTGCAGATCTAGAATCTTGTCCCTGATGTCCTTTGACAGCTCTTTAGTCTTCCCCATGGTGGTGGAGAGGCTGGAATGGAAGAAACTGATTCTGTGGACAGGTGTGCTTTATACACATAATGGGTTGAGATCAGGAGTATCTGGAATTGACTGATTGATTGTAATCTGTGTGTCACGTGGACACACAGCAGTCTGTGTGCGCCAAAATTCTGGCTGGGTTGTAGGGGATCAAATACTTATTTTGCTCATAAAAATAGACCATAAAAATTAGAGACTGGTAATTTATGGTAAGTAAGCAAACTTAAAAATTCAGCAAGGAATCAAATAATTGATGAATATTTGAGGCACGAAGATGATAACTTAAGGTAAGAATTAATTAACTTATTTAAATTAAAATTTTAGTTGAAAGAAAAATTGTAGGTGTGAGAGGCTTGAATTCAAACATTCACTCACATGTAAGGTAAGACTGAATCTTTAAGCACCAGCTGCAGGAGTGTGTTTACCTGGTGCTACAAAGCAGCAAAGAACTTGCCAAAAAAGATAACAGTGCAAGAGTCCCTTCCCCTTCATCTCAGATTTCACCGCTTCTCTCCCTCTTTCTCATCTGACACTGTGCTGCCCACTCCTATAACTTCAACTGTCCTCAGGCTCTTTTCTTCTTATTTTTCCTCTTGTCTGTCTCCCTCTACAGATCCCTTCTTTTCTTGTTTATTTTATTGCAATGCGTCCACTCTGGTGTTCTTTTTTTTTTTTTTTTTTTTACTGAATCCTCAGTGATCCCACCAAGATGACAAAGTGTTGTGCTCTTCTCTCCTGGCTCCAAGTTAAAAACAGAGCATAAATAAATTTTTCAAAAAAAAGAAGCAAGGGGGATAAATGAAGGCTGCCAGAACAAGTGGAATTATAGCTGAGGTTTTGCCATCACGACAATGACCCCTGATCTGTTGCATTAGACCGTGGCTATAAGATAGCTTTCTCAACCCCATCACATTTATTATTTATCTACTTGGAAAGAGACTCTGCTCGCTCTTTGTTCTTGTAAAACCCTCTCCCCACAGTCCAGGCTCATTCAGTTTCATCAGACAAATCTTTCCCAGCTTCCCTGTCCGGCTTCTCGTCTCCACATGTTCCTCACCTCAGCAAAACGCTGTCATTTTAAAAAAATAAATTAAAAAATCCTTTTTCACACAATTCCTTGTTGTGCCTGGTAATAATCAACAACACCATTCTTCTGTCAACCAGAAACAATCCCACTTGTGTTTCTGTTTGTACTCCTGTCATATCAAACAAAGACTGTAGTTCCAACAAAATAGTATGCCATCCTTCAATGTATTTCATGTCAAGCACAGGCTTATCTTAGCACTTGGGTGTTGCATACTTCAAACGGTTGCCTTAATATTTAAATATACGGCAGATGGAGTGGGGTGTTGTACGATATGGTAGGAGAGGAGATGCACTCAGGCATGAACAAACATATAAGCTCACACATGTATTGCCAAATCCATGCACACTTGCAAAAACACAAACACATAGAATTCTTAAGACCTTTTCAAATGCTCGTGTCTGTCATGTTCATGTATGCACGCAAGTAGTCCAAAGACAGAGCTATAATTTTCTATAATTTTCTGCTTAATTGGTGCATACAAAATGGAAATTCTATCGACAAAACAAAAACAAAGACAAACTGATAAGGAGACAACGGGAAACAGCCATCAGGAGTGTGTTTAGATAGAACTTTTGACCAGCAACATAGGCTATGCAAGAAAAAGGATAGAGCTTGAAGAAGAAATAATTAAATACTGCACAAAGTAACTATATAGAATAAAATGTGTTTTTATGATTAAATAGATGGGGAACACGTTTGTCTGAATAACTCATAATTTAAACCTTATCAAATATAAATTAAAAATAATCAATGAATTCCAAGGGGGGAAGGACATGACATTTTGAAATGTGAAATGAAAAAAAAAGGCAAAGAAGCAGAAGAAGACCCGCCTTTAGGGAAAGTCATAAATGGGCTGGGTCAGGTTTAATGTGTGAGGTCTGGAGGGGTTGTATCTACAGAGAAGCTTATAGAGAGCAATAGCAAACCCATTCTGCTCAGCTCAGTTCATCCATATTACATAGACGACACACTGCTTGGTCCGAATAGCACTGCACCAAAACAGTGATTCATGGCAAATGATCCATGACATTGATGGGGACGTGTAGCCTGAATCTGTGATCGCTGCTTATTCATGCATGCGAACATGTATGTTTCGCATTTATAGTGAAAAGATACATGAAGGCTTTGATGCACAAAGCCAGCTCACCTTCTTTCTCTGCACTTGAGTGTGTGCTTGGTGTGTGTTTGTGTGTGTGTGTAAGCTGACTGTGGCCATTATTGCTAGCACTATCATGGGATTTGGCATACTAATTAACATCCTCACAATACAAGATCATAGTAGTAACAGAGATGGCATTACGTCAATAAGCACGTAGTGTGCACCTATGCAGAATAAGAACGCGCGCGCACACACACAACACACTTACACACACATTTGGTTTATGATGTTTCCTGATTGTCTTTGAAATGTCATAAAAAAATAACCTTAAGCACACTGTTGTTAGTGACAAAAAGGCCAAAATGCCCAATATACACAAAGGCATGTCACACAGGCAAAACAGACCCTCAGATCTTGACAGTGTTGACATTTGAATGCCCTGCTGTTACGACTAATCATTCAAAATTAAGTCACAAAATCTATTCCTGGCTTCACCTCTTACACCCTCCATGCCTCTCCACCTGTATCAGCCCCCCCCCCCCGCACTACCTAAATGTCAGCATTACAATTGGGCACATTAATAGCTTCCTTTTTAAATGTCTACTGACTAAGTAGTGTGTTGGGATGCTAAGGAGAGATTTGTTGGGATGCTAAGTGGAATGCTGTTCTCTTTCTGTTTCAGTATCATCTGAATCTTTTACCTCCTTTCTCTCTCCATATATTGTATCCATCATTATCCCTCTCGCTCTTCCTCTCCTTCTGATGTATCATCTCTGGGTCTTTATGAGGCAGCACCTGTGAATCATGCGCTGGCCTTTCCACTGACACAGCCCAACCTGACCCAACCTGGACACCACCAAGCAAAACAGCATCCATCATAATAGCAAATGTCTGCTTCTATCATGAGTCGTGCACACTGGAATGCATGGGTGCCTGTCTGGTTGTATAACATAAAAATGACAGAGAATCCGGCTGAAGATGTACAGGCAGAATTTTTTTTTTTTATCAATACTGCACTCTTTAAATAAAGTTGGGAAATGAGATATGAAGTACTGTAAAAACAAAGTCTTGAGTCAAATCTCAGTGCTTTACATTTTGCTTCCAAGTAGCCAGTATTTCATGTCATTTTTAAAGTGGTCTTAAGCAATAGTTCTGAAGGTCTTTCAAAGTTTCTCCTTAGACATTGGCTGCTTTTTCAGGACTGGATCACTCATTTTCAGTCCAGTT
>JAMQGT020000212.1:27500-99281 GCA_024447675.2 Pterophyllum scalare
CAGGATGCTGGGGGGAGGGTTCCCATAATGCCCTGAATATTTCTTTTTCATTCACCTCTTTTCACTCTATTCATACACCATTTAATCATTAGTTATTAATCTCTGGCTCTTCCACAGCATGTCTTTTGTCCTTTCTCCCTCCCCTCACCGGTAACAGCAGATGACTTCTCCTCCCTAAACTTGGTTCTGCTGGAGGTTTCTTCCTGTTAAAAGGGAGTTTTTTCCATCCCACTGTCACCAAGTCCTTGCTCATAGAGGGTTATTTTGATTGCTGAGTTTTCTCTGTAATTATTGCATGTCTTTACCTGACAATATGAAGTACCTTGAGGCAAATGTTTGTTATTATTTGGCACTATATATAAATAAAATTGAATTGAAAATAACTTTTTTTTTAAAAAAAAGCACAAAATAGGCACTTCGAACCACACATGTCCCCTCCAGTTCTATTGTCATGATAACATCCTCCAGTTTCTTATGTTTGTCAGCTAAATGCAAGCTGTCTAATGAATCATATTAGCATTCCTATTGCTATGTACCTGAGGGACCACCCCAGTGGGTAGCTGCCCTCAGCAAGTCCCCTTGACTGTTCAATCTTAAAGTACCTAATGTTGTATTCACAAAAGGGGTGGCTGAGGAGGTAGAGGTCATCTACTAATCAGTAGGCTTGTGGTTCAATCCCTGGTTGCTTCAGCCAACATCCTTGGGCAAGATACTGCATCCAGAGTTGCTCCCGTGTGTTCATCAGTGTGTGAATGTGTTTGCAAATGTACGTGAATGAAGACATAAAGTGCTTTGAGTACTCGAGTAGAAGCACTATATAAAAACCAGTCCATTTATCATTTACATACAGTACATACTGGACAAGCTCTGACCTATTAGGGAAATTTAGAATAGTAACTCCAGATTTACAGTTTAAAACATAATCAGCTTTGAACATGACCAATAAAAAAGTGTAATTTATGTTCTTGTAAACAATTAGCTACTCTCAGAGAGAGAACTAGTTAGCCAGTTTGACTGAATTTAACAAAATCCACCTTCTAGTACCTTCTAATGCTCACTAATTAGCATATAATATCTCATTTGTTTAATCTGTTTTGTTTTGTTGTTTATTAATTTTACCTTCAGGCATTTTCACCTTCTGGCTAACTGTATTCTCTGATGCAGAAACTCCATCCCAAATGCCTGGAAGGTATCTACAACCAAAGGAGTTGCGTTGTGAGCTGGTATTAATGAATGAAATTAAGTTTCTTACTGGTTGTCTGTTCAGAAAAGGGTCAGCATTCAGTTTGACAGAACAGATGAACTCCAACACAATTATAATGTGTCACACCAGACCAATAACCTTTCATTAACATTTTTGTATCCCTGACTTTGCCATCTTTCTTTCAAAACCTCAATAACATACATTGCAATCAAATTGTTTGCGTGTACAATGGTGTGGGGTCTACCACAGCAGGCAAGACCCCAGGTGCAGGCTGTGCAGAGATCCCCCTGAGACAATCCAGCACATAACAGCAGGGTGCAAGATGCTAGCAGGCAGGGCATACATGGAACGCCATAACCAAGTGGCTGCCATAGTATACAGGAACATCTGTGCCAAGTAGATCCTGTGGGACGTCTAGATACAGACAGACAAAAACTGATGATGGCTAATCACCTGAACATAGTAGTCGTGGTCCAGCAGAGGAAGAAAGCCGTAGTGATAGATGTAGCAATGCCAAGTGACAGTAACATCAAAAATAAGGAACACAAGAAGCTTGAGAAACACCAAGGGCTGAGTGAGCTAGAGAGAATGTGGAAGGTGAAGGCAACAGTGGTGTCTCTCTCTCTTTCTCGCTCTCTCTCTATGTGTGTATATATCAAAGCATTCATTTTTCTGCAAGAAAACTGTTAGTCAAATCATGCCTTAATGTCTGAGTGTGTGTGTGTTACTGTGCTTTGATCATTAAAAACAGCAGTGCCATCCAGATGTCTTTGTAAGAGCAGCAAACACACAGCAGCAGAAAAGGAAGCATCACAGAAACATACTAATGGTTTCAGTTTAATTCAAACTGTGGCTTGAGAGCATGGTTGTCATTGACATCACAATAGGCAACCCTTTTGCAATTTATGTGAGTAATATGGGCACATGGCATAGGAGGACTGAGCATATAAAAGTATGAACTATGAATGTACTGTTTTTATGCAAATGTGTAGTATCTGAAGACCTGGTCAAGAAGGAGTTGCATTGATTAATTAAGGAACCAGGGAGCAGAAGGGGAACAACACCAACTTGTTTCCTTCCTCCTCTGTCATCTCAGTCAGAATATGATTTTTCTTTACCCTAAGCGAACACCGCTTCTCTCCTTCGCCTCTTCTTTTTCTCCCTTTCGGGCTGTAAGCCACTATGATAAGGTCAGAGTGGGGCGCAACAAAGTCTCCAGCATGGCCTTGGGGCACCTTACTGCAGTCAGTGCCAGCTCTGTTTATGGGTGGTACCGGCCTAGCCAACATGATTAATGTGCAACTGCGTCCAGTCAAGCAGCTGACACAATGAAAAGTCGCTACAATTATTAAGGCAAAATGTAATAAATAAAAAAGTGTGTGTTGTTGTGCATGTGTTTGGATTAGTTTGTCAGTGCAGATGTGAACACAAAAACCATTTTCAACAGACAAAAGTCTTGCCTGCTCAAAGTTAAAACAAGAACCCTACTCTCACACTTAAAGGCCTTTTGGTTGCCTTAGGGAGTGACAAGAGAAAGTGGCACTTCATCTGAAATGAGCCTGGTTCTTACAGCACGACTTCTTTTACAAGATTAATTAACAGATCCCTTGGATGTACGCTCTGTTAAGAGTGTACATGTGTGTGCCTGTGTGTGTGTATTTCATCAAAACCTGTCAAATGTTAGGAGTTCACCTAATTAGTTAAAGAGTCCGGGCCCACACACCTGTCTACCTGCACTGACAATGGCCCAAGGCTGCCTGCATACATTTACACACTAATTATCCAGCTTGGGCCATTAATTAGTCAGTCAAATAACTTAGTGACTAGCCAGTCAGCTGTCTGCTATACCAGGGAAGGAGAAGGGCAGAGGCACAGCCACACACACAAGAATACATATGTTACATGCTATTGTAAATTAGAATGCTTGCAGATATTTATGTGGTTATTTTATATTTCCATAAATAAACAAACAGATTTATCAACCTTAGTAATATTTTTAAAACTTGATCATAGGAACTTTTCACTTGTGAAAAACCTACAGTACATCCTGCAGACTCATTTTTATCTCTAATCACATCAAAAACCCACTTCCACACATTCAAAGCTAAGCAGATTCCACTGCTCATTCAGTAATATGTGTTCAGGTTGTCAGGAACTGAATGGCCTCTTTTTTTTTTTTTTGCACTGAAATCCTTCATCTTATATTAAATGTGATTTCCTGTTTCCAAAAAAAGTTATGTAAAATGTAAACTGACTTGCAAAATGCAGAATGTTGTCTGGCACTGTTTTGTTAATAAGTAAGACAATGCCAGAAAAGTTGACAATTATGTTTTCTAGATGGCAGCATATGTTGCTCCAAAATCTGTATATGCAGCTGTACAAGTTACCCATGCACGTGTCCAACAATACACCCACATGACATCATGGATACTGGCTTCTGAACTGTGTGCCGATGGCAAGCTGGATGATCTCTCTAGTCTTTAGCATAGAGCCTGTGGAGTTTTTCAAATTTTCCTCAGTCCTTCATGAATGAGAAAAGCCCCAAATACACTGCTCAAAAAAATAAAGGGAACACTCAAATAACACATCCTAGATCTGGATGAATGAAATACTCTCACTGAATACTTTGTTCTGCACAAAGTTGAATGTGCTGACAAAATCACACAAAAAACATCAATGGAAATCAAATTTATTAACCAATGGAGGCCTGGATTTGGAGTCACATACAAAATTAAAGTGGAAAAACACACTACAGGCTGATCCAACTTTGATGTAATGTCCTTAAAACAAGTCAAAATGAGGCTCAGTATTGTGTGTGGCCTCCACGTGCCTGTATGACCTCCCTACAACGCCTGGGCATGCTCCTGATGAGGTGGCGGATGGTCTCCTGAGGGATCTCCTCCCAGACCTGGACTAAAGCATCCGCCAACTCCTGGACAGTCTGTGGTGCAACAGGACGTTGGTGGATGGAGCGAGACATAATGTCCCAGATGTGCTCAATCGGATTCAGGTCTGGGGAACGGGCGGGCCAGTCCATAGCTTCAATGCCTTCATCTTGCAGGAACTGCTGACACACTCCAGCTACATGAGGTCTAGCATTGTCCTGCATTAGGAGGAACCCAGGGCCAACCGCACCAGCATATGGTATCACAAGGGGTCTGAGGATCTCATCTCGGTACCTACTGGCAGTCATGCTACCTCTGGCGAGCACATGGAGGGCCATGCGACCCTCCAAATAAATGCCACCCAACACCATTACTGACCCACTGCCAAACCGGTCATGCTGAAGGATGTTGCAGGCAGCAGATCGTCTTTCACATGTGCTCAGTGTGAACCTGCTTTCATCTGTGAAGAGCACAGGGCGCCAGTGGCGAATTTGCCAATCCTGGTGTTCTCTGGCAAATGCCAAGCGTCCTGCACGGTGTTGGGCTGTGAGCACAACCCCCATCTGTGGACGTCGGGCCCTCATACCATCCTCATGGAGTCAGTTTCTAACCGTTTGTGCAGACACATGCACATTTGTGGCCTGCTAGAGGTCATTTTGCAGGGCTCTGGCAGTGCTCCTCCTGTTCCTCCTTGCACAAAGGTGAGGTAGCAGTCCTGCTGCTGGGTTGTTGCCCTCCTACGACCTCCTCCACGTCTCCTGGTGTACTGGCCTGTCTCCTGTTAGCGCCTCCAGCCTCTGGACACTACGCTGACAGACACAGCAAACCTTCTTGCCACAGCTCGCATTGATGTGCCATCCTGGATGAGCTGCACTACCTGAGCCACTTGTGTGGGTCCCTCTCATGCTACCACAAGTGTGAAAGCACCACCAATATTCAAAAGTGACCAAAACATCAGCCAGAAAGCACAGGTACTGAGAAGTGGTCTGTGGTCCCCACCTGCAGAACCACTCCTTTATTGAGTGTGTCTTGATAATTGCCAATAATTTCCACCTGTTGTCTATTCCATTTGCACAACAGCATGTGAAATTGATTGTCAATCAGTGTTGCTTCCTAAGTGGACAGTTTGATTTCACAGAAGTTTGATTTACTTGGAGTTATATTGTGTTGTTTAAGTGTTCCCTTTATTTTTTTTGAGCAGTGTATTTTATTTACACGCTTTCTTTTTGCTTATTATTTTTAATGGTCATGTCCAATATTGGTTTTTGACAGTGCTATTAAAATGAACACACTAGTTTTTGTGATTATTTTAAAATACATTGAAAAAAAAATGTCTCCACATTTTATTTTGTTCCAGTTTCTCTTTCCACCTCCCCTTTAATCCATTTTTTTTTCAAAATTTTTGGCCATGGATGGCAGAAAAAAATATTCTGATCTTTCCACCCTTTTTTAGATCATTTACTAAGTGGTATTTTTAGAGCACTTTGTTTCTCAGGTAAAGTTTCTTTACATGAGGGTTAAATCATCATAGCCTCAAACACATGTGAGTGCATCAGTCCCGTTACCTCTCTGTCCCTGAGAACAGCCTGAGTCCTGTAAAGCAGCAGAAGACGAACATCACTGTCTCCAAGGCTGAAGTTACTCTCCAGAATTTGCAGCACATCAATGCGAGGCCGCACAGGCATAGATGCATCACCACAGAATGGACGCAGCCAAGCCAGGAGGTCATCTGAAGTCACTGTACTGTCACTGCAAGAGGGGGTTGAGAAGGCTGTTGACAGCAGGCAAAGTGAGATACAGATAAAAGAGACAGAGATTGAGAGACAGGGTGTAGAGTTCACACTAAGATGTCTAAATGTTATCAAGCAGAGGGGGACGCTCTCACTGTGGAATCGTATCACTTCTTGATCCTGTTAAAAAGCACAGTGGTGTTTTTGTGTAGCCTGTTTAATTACAAAACCTGAATAAGTAACGGCTTATTTCATAGTGCAGTCTTCACATGCTTTATCCAAAGTACACATTCTGCTGAATCACCTATAAATTATATTCATAGAACTCACTTAGTGCATCTTTAGGGACTCGCCAAATTTGCATAGCTATTAGCATAGCTCTCAGCTGACTCACTAACAACATGGCTGCTTCACCTGTCTCTCCCACGCTTTCCTGTTCAGTGTCAAATGTTTAGCTACTCCTGGCCACATTTACTTATGATGATACTTGAAACACATGTAGCCTGTTTGTAGCTTTGGAGGCCAGGCTCAGTGAATTGGAGACCTGGCTCCGCACCCTGGAAAACCTGTAGCTAGCCAAGTCCCTGTAGTCGGTGCAGACCAAGGTCGCCTAGACACCGTTAGCTCTCCTCCAGCAGATCCCTAGCAGCCCAGAAATCAGGCCAGCTGGGTGAATGTGAGGAGGAAGCATAGTTCTACCACCGTTTCAAATAGATTTTCCCCACTCAGCAACACACCCGCCGACGAAACTCTGGTTATTGGCAACTCTGTTTAGGGAAACGTGAAGCACCAGCGACCACAGTCGAATGTCTTCCAGGGGCCAGAGCAGGCGACATTGATAGAAATTTGAAACTGCTGGCTAAGGCTAACCATAAATTTGATAAAATAATAATCCACGCAGTAATAACACCCTGATACGCCAATTGGAGGTCACAAAAGTTAATACTTTGTAACTTTGCCAAAACAATGTTAGATTCTCTCGACCCCTCCCCAATCAGAGTGACATGTTTAGCTGCGTATTCTGCTTAAATTCCTGGCTGTCTGAGTGGTGTCCAAATAACTATAATTGGGGAACTTTCTGGGGAAAACCTGGTCTTGTTAGGAGATTCAGCATCCATCCCACTTTGGATGGAGCAGCTCTCATTCCTAGAAATCTGGCCAAATTAAATAAACCCCACAAAACTTACTATCCAGGGGAGATACCAGGAAGCCGAGTTACAGTCTTACACACCTCTCTGCAGCTTCTCTCCTCCTGTCATCCCCATAGACTGTCTGTTCCCAGAACACCAAAAAACAAACCAAAAAGCAGTACAAAAAGAAATTAAGTGCATACATTTGAAAAGAAAGAACAATATAAGATGTCTGTGCAGGTTCTCAGTCATCCAGGTCATAGTAATCTCTGGTGAAAGGGTGACTGGACTTCTTTTTGTTTCTTGAAGACATTTCACCTCTCAAAAGGTGGAGAGACCCAGGTATTTAAACCCTTTAAACAATATAAGATCCTCAACTGTACTAAAGAGTAAAACTATTAAATGTGAATTACTACATTAGGTATCTCTCTTCCTGTCAGTAAATTTTATATATATATATATATATATATATATATATATATATATATATATATATATATATATATATTGATTTATTCTGCTACCGAGTTGTTAGACCTTTTTTTAAAAATCTGATTTAGCAATTAATTCAGATAAAATAATTATATGGAGTGATTTTAACATCCATGTAGATGCTGAAAACGAGAGCCTAAACACTGCATTGTATAAATGAGCCAACCCACCACTTTTATTACATTATGGATCTTGTTCTGATGTATGGCACAGAAAATGAACATTTAACAGTATTCCCTGAAAACCCTCTTTTGTCTGATCATTTCTTAGTAACATTTACAATCATGGATTACACAGCAGTGGAGAATAAATTTCATTACAGTAGTTGTCTTTCTGAAAGTTCTGTAATTAAGTGTAGGGATATAATTACTACACTGTTAACTTTAATGCCATATGGAACCACAAAGCAGAGCAGCTAGTTAAACTCTACTCCCACAGAAGTTGATTATCTTGTCAGTAGTTTTACTTTACTGTGTACTCTGTATACTGTGGCTTCTCTGAAAAAGAAAGCCTCAAATTAGAAGTGCTTGACTCCATGGTATAACTCTCAAATGCGCAACTTAAAGCAGATAACCTGTCATCTGGAGAGGAAATGCTGTCTCACTAGTTTAGAAGATCTTCACTTAGCCTGAAAAAAGAGTTTGTTCCAAAAAAACAAAGCCCTCCATAAAGCTAGGACATCTCACTATTCATCACTGATTGAAGAACAACCTCAGGTTCCTTTTCAGCACTGCTGCTGGTCATTTGATGGATATTTTGCAATTAAGATAATACTCTAAAGATTGACCAATAATGATACCATTCAATTCAGTTCAATTTTATTTATATAGCACCAAATCACAACAACAGTCAACTCAAGGTGCTTTATATTGTAAGCTAAAGACCCTACAATAACAGAGAGAAAACCCCAACAATCAGACGACCCCCTATGAGCAAGCACTTGGTGACAGTGAAAAGGAAGAACTCTCTTTTAATTGGAAACCTCCGGCAGAACTAGGCTAAGGGAAGGGCAGTCATCTGCCACGACTGGTTAGGGATGAGGAAAAGACACACTGTAGACTAATTTTGAATGCAAAGAAATGGCCTAGATCAGTGGTGTCAAACAAATGTTACATTATGGGCCACATACAAACCAATTTCTTCTTAAATTGGCTGAACCAGTAAAGCCAAAAAAAAATAAAAAATCTCCAAATTGTTCCCCTTACTTTAATTAGAAGTTTATATATTTAATCCCCAAGATGACTTTAGAATAAAATGTGAAATTTTAACAATGCATCTCAGTGTTTGCCATTATTAATAAATTCTGGTGTAGTAAATCAAAGAAGCCCTTTGGCAATGCTCACTGAGCTTAGATAGTGAAGAAATAAAAGTACTTCATCATTAATTTAAAAAAAGCAGAAATTATCTATGAATTTTAAAAAAAATGTCAAATTTTTACTGTATAAAATCATACTGTAAATAGTGAAAAAGGAACTATTTGATTTTTAATAGATTATCTGTTACTGCCATATGGCACGCCATAGGTTATGTCTTTGTCAGTAAGAAGACTGTAAAACTAATGAAAATACAGTTAAAAGTCTAAAATTTATGCCCTCCTCCTCTGAAATTTCCACATTTTTCCAAAGCCATTCGGTGGGCCTTTGGCAGGCGCTTCTGGCCTATATCATATAGCTTTGTGCATGAGTACAATAATAGGCATTCATTTAGAGTTCTTTTGTCTCGGAGCCATTGTTTTCCTTTGCCTTGTTACCTTGTGGTTACAAAAAATCTGACCAGGGTAAAATAGATACTGTCAAAATATTGTCAATCTCAAAAAGAGCTACAAGACAGGCTGGCAGGTGCCTCTTGTCAATTTATCTCATTTATTAGGTTTTAAACTGATATTTAACACTCAGCAGGTATTAATTTCAGACCTTGAATAGAACTGAAAAGAGCCAGAATGTAAAGAGAGGGCGATAAAAGCTGAGGAACATCTTTAAGGCTTGTGTGATCTGCATAAAACTCAAAATACAAACGATTAAGTGCTCTGACGTTTGTTCTTTAAGGACAGCATAGTTTAGGTACAACAAAGGAAATAAGAGAATGGGTTACTGTTTGTGTTTACAGATGTAACTTACCCACTCTGCACACTGTTGTGCACAGCAGTCACTATGGCCTCCAGGACCCTGAGGGGTTGTGGGTAATTTGTCAGGGTGCATGGGTCTCCACTGAAAAACAAACCACATCGCCACAATCATCTTACATAATCAGCTAATTAAGATAAGATTTTCAAATTAGCACAATGTCAAGGGACAACGTGTTAAAAAAAAAATTAAAAATCAAAGGCTTTCTTCTCAGGGATGGTCTTAGTTAAAAATGTGTCTGGCAGCAATTAAATGTTTGAAGGGAACAAACCTTTATAAAATTAACCATCATAAAATTATTTTGAGTCCTAGAGACAAAATGAAACAGAATTGTTTTTATATCCATCTCCAATGTGACAAGCTCACTGAGTCTGGTGGAAATTTAAAAGAACATATTCATTTTAATAACTTAAAGATGATAAAAAGAGGTGTAATGAGATGAGGTTTAAACCCACATAATGGTAGGTGAGCTTAAAAAGGTACATCATTAGTGCATTTTTATGGTGGCTCTGGGCCCTGTGTGTGCACCATATGTTCAAATGCCATTTTTCACAAAGAATGAGGGGGGGACTGGAACTGTATCCATTCACATAGACAAACAAACATATGGCCTGGCCAATACATACAACCGCATACACACACATATGCGCACAACATACAAATACTCTGGCCAAAAAGTGGAAAGAAGACGCAGTATTTTCCTTATTGGATTTTACTACTTACATTTTCAATTTAAACACACACAAACAAAATAGCTATGACAGATACAAAAGACGGCTATTAGTGTGAGGCTCAGGTATGCCTGCTGTACCAGACTCAAGGCTCTGAGAGAGCCAAAAACAAGACTGGCTCATTCATAACTGCCAAACACAATGCTTTAAGAAAGCCCTGAAACTACGCACATATGCACACACACAAACCCAAACAGCTGAACAGCCGACGCATAAAGGGATATTCATAATGCAGGAACACTGAGTGACATGTTTAAGGCAAAGAAAACCTCCAGAGAATAAATAAGGCTCTCTGTGTGCACCTGACACACACACACAGACTCTGTGTGTGTGTGTGTGTGTGTGTGTGTGTGTGCTGGGGTGGGAGCAGAGTGAGATTTGGAGGCAAACAGCTGTACCAGGCTGCATTAATTATAAAAAGATAATGAATCAGAGAAAGGGGAAGAACATGTGCATGCAATAAAGTGTGTGTGTGTGTTCATTAGGGATAATGACCCCACGTCTATACAAATACAAATGTGAGTGTATGTGAATGTGCACAAGCGTGTGTGTGTGTGTGTGTGTGTGTGTGTGTGTGTGTGTGTGTGCGTGCGTGTGTGTGTGTGTGTGCATACACATTCAGGTGCCATTTATCAGAAGCATGTACCATTGAGCAGCGATAAAATAAAAAAAAAAGCTGGAAATGAGGCAGGATTATAATCACAGCAGGTGATACTCATTTATCAAGGCAATCAGATGGCCTGATGATATCTGGTGTCAGTTAAACCTTGCTCACTGATCTGTCAGTATGAGCATTTGAGATTTCTAAGGACACAAAAGGAATTTTTTTTTTTTAAAACTGCCTTCCACTATAATGGGTTTTTGCTTCCTCTTTCTTAATAACTCAGTGATGAACATACATATGTAGTCTCTGGATGTCATACAATATCCAAGTGTTTGCCACGACCCTTAAATCTAGCAGATTTGCAGACATGTCTGGGTGAATCATCTCTGCTTTCCTTTTGAATTCTGGGAGCAGGAAAACACCAATAAAAGGCTCTGAGCCCAACTCCCACAGGCAGCTACTGCAGAATTAATTCAACACTTGAGGCATTTGTTTTGACAGTGTTCTTCCCACCAACATGCTCAGCCCAAAGTGGACAGATACACTATATATTTTCAGAAAACAACCAACAAAGATCAGGTCGTAGGTGGTGTCTGCAGGTGGCGTATAGTACGTTTAAAAGCCTGCTTTTCAGCTGAATGTAGATACTTCTCTTAATCTAGATGGCCACAAAAATGCATTCATTTTTCCCATACAGTCTGCCCTGACAGATAATGAAAGGGGTACGTGTAGATGATAATGTTGTTTGGCAAGGCGCAACAGTGAATGTAAAAAAAGATTAAATTAACACAAGGGAGCCACATGTAGCAACCTGACATCTTGCATTTTCCTCCTTCCGTTTTCACACTTGTCACAGTGGGTGGTATGTTTGATGGCACAGCACACAAGACTACAGTACAACAGTCGTTTAACAACACTGTCCGAATATTAACAATTTTCTGAATAACTTAGAGCTAACGGGGGCTAGCATTGCGCAACACAATGTATGATTTACAACCACAAAAATAATCACTAGCTTCAGAGGTAGAGGGAGAATAAAGATATTTTTTGACTTGAATTGAAGCAGGAGATGAGATTTTAGTGAGACTGTGGTAAAGAATTTGACTGCAATAAGAGGTTTCTAGCAATTTGCCAATACAGCAGGAAGCCAAACTCTCTGTAGGGGATCTAGAGTCCAAAAGCTTAATTATGTCAACAATCTTAGAAGTCAGTTTACATTAAAATATAGATGATAGTGTAATTAATTTGCCATTAAAATGTTCTTACTGCATTTAAAATGTCAATGCGTTAGAAGTGTCCTTTGGGTCTAATGTAGCCTCCACAAAATCATGTGCTTTGCTGCACAAATTATCATATATTTCACTGTTGTCGACAGTTCATTTAATTAGTATAGTTTAAACAACATGTTAATAACTCTTATATTTTCTCAGATATATCTATTAATACCAATCTATTGCTTGGTTATTAATCTGAGAATTACACATTACATTTACCTCTTTGTTATCAAACTACTTCTCAAACTATTAGTCCATTATTACCATGTTATTACCAAGTCATAACATAAAGTGGTACCTGAAAGTGAAAGGTGTATTCTCCAAAATTATGCATAATTCAGGATTTTTTTCTGCCACTGTGCATGTAGGGACAATATAGGGAAGTTACTTAAGCAGATTAACTGACATTTGGCAGAGCCCATCATTGTAAACTGTCTCAGTGTGTACATGTGTATTGACAGCACTTGACACCTCAGAGTTTATGTTGTGTGTTATTGTGCATATACTGTAG
The DNA here is from genome assembly GCA_024447675.2 of Pterophyllum scalare. NCBI lineage: Eukaryota > Metazoa > Chordata > Actinopteri > Cichliformes > Cichlidae > Pterophyllum > Pterophyllum scalare. The sequence goes on from JAMQGT020000212.1 coordinate 40,185, forward strand.
AAACCCAGACACCAAAATGAGGCAGAAAGAAAATACCTGAGTGCAGCAACTACTCTCTCCACAGCATCGTGAAGGACACTTTTGACAGACAGGTCTAAGGGTCCAACGGCGGTGTGCAGAAGCTCTCCAATGTGCTCCAGAGGCTGTCCATCAGTTGCCATAGTGACTGCTAACTCGCAGACTTTTGACCTCTCAGAACGTGACAAGTCGTAAAGTTGACTGTAGTCCTGCAGCTGCTCCTAAAATAGAAACGAAACATGGAAAAAGAGTGGCAAACAAAATGTTGAAAATAAGGAATAAAGAGTGAGGAAGTAGAATACTTCTCAATGTACAAGATCAGAGACTTTTTAAAAGCCATAAAATATTAAGACATCAGGGACAAACTAATATTAATATGATGGCAGAAAGAGGAGTCTCCAGAAGAGATCTGCACAAAGATGTCAGATATTGGGGAGATGTGTGGCGTAGGAGGCACAAAATTTAGTGAGTTGGGTTTTCAATTATAAACCTTTTTACAAAGTGTAAAATGTAAATAAAAACAGAATGCAGAATTATTTGAAAATTTAAAGCCCATATTAACCCGTGGTAAAGACAAAATATGAAATGTTAAAACTGAGCAATGTGTTCTTTTGAAGATAAATGCACAGGTTGAAAATTTAAGGATGGGCGGCAAGAAAATACTGGAAAGGTTTCCACAAACACATCTCACAAGTAAATAGTTGAACTGGCACCATGTCAGTAAAACGATTAATGATTTACACAGAAATAAAGAAAAACAGACAGGCTGTCTTTTTCAGGAGTAAAGATGAAATGAAGTTTACTACTTTGTGAGAGCATGTGTTTAAATAGTTCAATGATTAAAAAAATGAAAAATGCCATTTCCTCATTTATGGTAAATAATATCATTAAAGGCACAATCCTGAGAAGTCTCTGAACACAAGGCACAAAAAATGATGAGTGGCTGTGATTCTTCAGCCCCTCAAGGCAGCACTGCACTGATAACAGACATGATTCTGCTTTGAAAGTCAAGAAAACTTCACAAACACTCGAGAAAACTTAAAAGAAAAAAAAAAGAGTGAACAAACCAGTGAACAAAGTTCCCCATGACATGCAAACAGTTTCCAGAAATTCAGAGAGTGGATTAACAAATTGAAATTTGAAATTATTTTTGGAAAATCACGGAATTCATGTCCTGCTAAAGAGGAGGAAGAAGATGCTGATTGTTACCACCTCCGCTTATCCTGTTCAGGGATCGTGGGGGGGGTCTGGAGCCTATCCCAGCTGACCTAGGGCGTGAGGCAGGGTACACCCTGAACAGGTCGCCAGCCTGTCGTAGGGCTAACACAGAAAGACAAACAACCTTTCACACTCACATTCACGCTCTCATTCACACCTATGGGCAATTTAGAGTAGCCAATTAAACTAACCCCAGTAAGTGCATGTCTTTGGACTGTGGGAGGAAACCGGAGTACCCGGAGGAAACCCACGTAGACACGGGGAGAACATGCAAACTCCACACAGAGAGAGAGAGGCCCGGGCCAAGGTGGAATCAAACTAGATGTTATTCTAACTGTGAGGCAGCAGTGCTAACCACTGCGCCACTGTGCTGTCCTTTACGTTACCTCTCTTTAAAATTTACAAATAAACATTTACATAGTCCTTATTCCTCATAATATACAGCTATTCAACCCACAGTCATGAAATTAACAATTAGTATAATTATTATTCATAAATAAATGTCTCTAAATGGAAATCTTTTTCTGGTGAGTTTTGTGAGGACAGTGAGCAGCAAAATGACAATAAAGAGGTGACTGTCACATGAGGCTGCAGCAATTACTTTCCAATTAGCTATTTTTTTACATGCAATCCACTACAAAATGCTCTGGAAAAAAGTATTTGGCCCTTTCCTGATTTTTTATTTTTTTTTGCATATTTGTCACACTGACATGTTTCAGCTCATCAAGCAAACCTGAATATGGGACAGATCTTATTTTATTTCAGGTTTTTTTTTAATATCTGACAAACATGCAAAAAAAAATTTAGGAAAGGGGAAAATACTTTTTAATGGCACTGTATATTGCTATTTACTCTTGTGTGTCACATGCACACATTTCCAGCAAGTGTCATTATCAGGATTTTGGCTCTCATTGTTACATTTTACACAGCCATCTGACTTTTCAGCTAAGCGCTGTGAGCACAAATGTCGTAGGATAAGGCTGACGAGGTCTTTGGAGCTGTCAGAAGCTAAAGGTTATTTAATTACTGATACTTTCCCCCCTGTCATACATTGTGTCCACTACAGGATTGGATTAGCATTCAGTAACTGCACCTAATGTACGAAAATGCCCAAGAAGTTTCAGCATATTGACTCTGAATGCCATGTCTTTACTGCACTTTAATGGCCATGTAAATAACTCCTTTTAGAAAATAATGTGTTTCTGAATATATTCGCATTCAATTAGTTGTAAGAAAAAAAACATGACCCTGAACACCTTGCTCCAATTCTTATAATATCTGCACAAAAGGATTCATCATTTCCTATATCCCATCTTGTTTTGTTTCATTAATCATTGTTGAACCATGGCTATCTTTTATGATTCATTCCAAAAACTATATCATATATATACACACATATATATATATATATATATATATATATATATATATATATATATATATATATATATATATATATATATATATATATATATATGAGAGAGAGAGAGAGAGAGAGAGAGAGAGAGAGAGAGAGAGAGAGAGAGAGAGAGAGAGAGAGAGAGAGAGAGAGAGAGAGAGAGAGAGAGAGAGAGAGAGAGAGAGAGAGAGAGAGAGAGAGAGAGAGAGAGAGAGAGAGAGAGATCTCAAAATATTTTAGGGGTCACTGCCAGATAGCAAGTCAGCACTGGAAAAAGATCAGACAGGTTCAGAAAGAAGGAAAGAAACTTCAGAAAAGCCCGGGCAGCTGCAAAATAAGTCATAAATGCGGTTCAATTTCATACATAAAAGATGGATTTAGTCTGCATTTGCTGCAATGCTGTCATATTCCCCTGGGAACCCTCCAATGCTCATAGTAATCACAAAAAACTCCAAACATATGTTGCAGCTGCCGTAGAATTGAGCTAAAGCCATTCAGTCATTCTCTTTCTAAACTAAGGTCCCCTTCTAACACAAATTCCCAAATACTGCAGCAGTAATGGGGATTCATCAAACCAAACCTTGTTTTTCCAGTATTCTACTGTCCAATTTTGTGTGCCCGTGTGAACTGTAGCCTCAGTATCCTGTTCTTAGCTGACAAGAGTGGCACCTGGTGTGATCATCTGTTGGTGTAGCCCATGTACTTCAAGGTTCAAAGTGTTGTCCATTTAGAGATGCACTTCTGCATACCTTCAATCTACCAAGTGCTTATTTGAGTTACTGTTGCCTTCCTATCTGATGTCAAGTACTCAAATAAATATATTCCATATGCTGATCTCATATTCATGGTAAAAATATCAAATGTTCATGATATTTGACCTGCATATTATATTAGAATAAGAATAATAGCAGCTAAAGCCTGAGAAGTGTCTTATTGTGGAACATCTCAGTGGCATCGCTTTTGTGGATATACATTTGGTTTCACTGATATGTACTGCAGCACAAGTGCAAGACCATGAATGGCTGTCAGAAAAAAATTGCACTTTAAGTAAAGCACCACTTAGAGGCAATGGACATGATGATGGCATGATGAGTGTGCTGTAAAACTAAGCTCTCAATTCTCAATTGGTTCTCTGTTCTGATCCTTACCTATGATCACAAGAGAGATTAAAGACCAAGGAAGTAACATATATAAAGCTCTTCCAAAGAGTAGCTGGATTCACTGAGAGCAGCTGGAAAAGGTGGGCATGTAATAGGGATTCCCATTTCCCCTGCAGAAAATGGGGGAAGTTTGCCAGGGCAAGGAAATCTCAACCATTCTGTACCACTGTGCCACCTCACCTGAGAAAGAGTGCGGATGGAAGAATAAAGAGATGCACAGACTTTTATTAATTTTGCTATTATTACAGGACCAGTCAGAAGTTTCAACATACCTTCTCATTCAATGATTTTTGTTTATTTATTTATTTCCTACATTGTAAATTAATATTGAATTCATCCAGACTATGAAGGAACACATAAGGAATCATGTAGTAAACTTAAAAGTGTTAAACAAACCAAAATATGTTTTAGGTTTTAGATTCTTCAAAGTCAACACCTTTTGCTTTGATTACAGCATTCCACACTCTTGGCATTCTCTCAGTCAGCTTCATGGGGTAATCACCTGAAATGGTTTTCCAGCAGTCTTGAAAGAGTTCCCAGAGGTGCTGAGCCTTCATTCTGCGGTCCAACTCATCCCAAACCATCTCAACCGGGTTTAGATCAGGATATTGTGGAGGCCAGGTCATCTGATGCACACTCCATCACCCTCTTTCTTGATCAAATAGCCCTCACATAGCCTGGAGGTGTGTTTGGGGTCATTGTGCTGTTGAAAAACAAATGATGGTCCCACCAAGCCCAATCCAGATGGGATGGCATGTTGCTGCAGAATGCTGTGGTAGCCATGCTGGTTAAGTGTGCGTTGGACTTTGAATAAATCGCCAACAGTGTCACCAGCAAAGCACCCCATACATCACACTTCCTCTCATGCTTCACAGCGGGAACTACATGTAGGAACCATCCGCTCACCTTCTGCATCTTACAAAGTCATGGTGTTTGGAACCAAAAATCTCAAATCTGGGCTCATCAGACCAAAGGACAGATTTCCACTGGTCTGATGTCCATTCCCGTGTTCCTTGATCCAAGCCATTCTCTTCCTCTTGTTGTTCTTCCTTAGAAGTGGCTTCTGTGAAGCAATTCAACCTAAAGTCCAGATTCACGCGGTTCTAACATTTAATACTGAGATGTGTGTGCTGCTTGAACTCTGTGAAGCATTTAGGTGTTTCTGAGGCCAGTACCTCTGATGAACTGATCCTGTGTAACAGAGGTAACTCCTGTTCTTCCTTTCCTGGGGCGGTCCTGATGAGAGCCAGTTTCATCATAACATTTGATGGTCTTTGTGACTGCACTTGAGGATACATTCAAAGTTACTGAAATTTTCCAGATTGATTGACCTTCATTTCTTAAAGTAATGATGGACTGTTGTTTTTCTTTACTTAGTTGAGTAGTTCTTGCCATAATATGGAGTAGAACATTACTCAAATAGGGGTATTCACTGTATACCAACTCTACCTCTTCACAACACAACTGATGGTCTCAAACATATTAAGAGGGCAAAAAATTCAAGAAATTAACTCTTGACAAGGCACAGCTGTTACCTGAAAGCCATTCCAGGTGACTACCTCATGAAGCTGACTGAGAAAATACCAAAATGTGCAAAGCTGTCATCTAAGCAAGAGGTGCCAACTTTGAAGAATCTAAAATATAAAACACATTCTGGTTTGTTTAACACTTTTTTGTTCACTAAACAATTCCATATTCTTCATAGTCTGGATAACTTTAATGCAGACAATTTTTAAATATTGAAAAACCACTGAATTGGAAGAGTTAGATTCTGCTAACTGCTGCTAGAAATAGTGTTAGTTTTAACAATATTTCTAGCAGCTGATCACGTGCACTTGATAAATGACCACAGTATAGCCAAACAGAGCCTACAGAGCTTCTTGCATCTATCTCTCCCTACCTATCTGCCCTTTTCTGGTTCTTATATCCCTTTTTTATCTATCTCCAAGGATACAATCGCATCCTCCACCAAAAAAGGGGGAAGTTATATTACAGAGGATGCAGTGTGTGTGTGTGTGTGTGTGTGTGCGCGCGCACACGTGCATGCACCAGTGACTCTGCCCTAAAGCTGTGCCTGCTAATGTGTGTATCTTCCACTCTATTATGGAGGCTATGTACTTTTAAACACAGTTAAAACTGGGGCTAAATATTATTAACTTGCACAGTGTGGGGGTCAGAAATCACCAGTTTTCAATGATATCTTGTTGCATAGCAACACTTTGCTCACCAAGTTACAATGACCCCTCTCTCTAGCCCAGCATTCATCCTGTGCATACACACACACACACACACACACACACACACAGAGCAACAGTGAGGTGACAGTGGGGTAAGTCAGTGTGACTTTGCTTAATGAGATACAGCATGGTGCTTGTACCGTATATACGTCCATACGGCAGGGCTCATTTGAAACAGCAGACCAGAGATTTACATTAATATACCCTTGACTGGTCCCTGTGAGGCCGGGAAGAGCTTAGCCGAGCAGAACCACCCCTGAAATATACAACACACACATACCCACACATACGCACAACTGGTACAAGTATATGCAGACACCATTTGTATGTACAGCTAAAGGTGACCTTATGAACTGGCAAAGGAGTAAGAAGTGAGAGTCATCAAACGTGTTCCTTACTTCAGGGCAGTACTTTCCAATAGCATTTTCTTCACCGACTGCAAAACAGACCAATCTAAAGATCTATTTCACCTAAAACTAGTTACAGCATACAATATCATTTTCCTTATTTGCAGAATCAAACAATAACCCCTTTTAAATATTTGCCAAAACTAGATCAGTTTAGAGGACATTCAATCTTTTCTACTCAAAGAAACATCAAAATAAACTCCAGTTCACTCAATCTCTGGTTACTGATATCCTAATGAAAATAAATTACAGTTTATCCCACTTTAACATATTTTACTTGTCTGTGTAGCTTTGTTGTTGTTCTTTATAACTCTAGTCAGAGATAATGTCACTGCATCTATAGCTTTAGATTCTTTGTGTACTTCAGCTCAGCTAAATAGACCAAGTGAAAGTTGGAGCTAAGCAAAGGTTCTATAACAGTCATTTTAGGTGAAATGCAGTACCCCTCATTTCTTTACATTTTGCTTTCAGTGAGCCAGACATTCACCTAACTTAAGAATTGTCTATGTCTAGACATATACAACTTAGCAAAGGATCAATTTTGAATTGTATCTTTAAGCACTTCGTTACAAGCAGCTTGTTGCAAAAGCATAATTTGTTGCCATTTCTTTAGCTGAACCTATGAAAAAATGCTAAAGATAACACAGTTTGACAGACATAAAATATCATTTTTGAACCAACAAGGTGATTCCAAAAGACCTGCTAGATGAAAACCTGGCATGGTGTGCAGTGTGTCCTTAAAGGATGTGAGGACAAAAGAAGAAATGGGATACCTAAAAAAAAAAAGAGAAAAAGAAGCCAAAATTTGTCAAAATTGATGGAATTATGAATGTTGTCAGTCATGGATTGACCTCCCCAGAGCCTGGACCTCAACATTACTGAAGCAGTGTGGGATCATTTTGACAGAACAGAGCAAAAGGCAACCAACATCCAAAGAAGAGCTTTGAATGTCCTTCAAGAAGTCTGGAGAACTATTCCTAAAGACTGCTTAAACAAACCACAAGAAAGCTGCCTAAGAGAGTTCAGGCTGTGCTGAAGAAAGTCAGTATTTGAAGGCGGTCATTCAAATACTGACTTTCAAGCTTGTTTCATTTATGTTTGCACATTTCAATAAATCACTTCACCTATTTCCAACACTTTTTAATCAGACTATAACATCAAGTCAGTTCAACTTCTGGGATATTTATCAGGTCAATTAAGTAGTAGAGGAGGTTGTTAATCAGTTTTGAACAGGTGCACTAGAGGGGCAACAATGAGACAATCCCCAAAACAGGAATGGTTTTGCAGGTGGACATTATTTCCTCCTCATCTTTTTTCACTAGTTTTGCATTTGGCTGGGGTCAGTGTCACTACTGGCAGAATAAGGCGATACCTGGACCCTACAGAAGGTTTGCTGCATCTCCCAGCACAGTCTCAAGAGCATGGAGAAGATTCCTGGAGAGAGGCACTTACTCTAGGAGAGCTGGACAGGGCTGTAAAAGGTCCTTAACCCATCTGCAGGACCAGTATCTGCTCCTTTTATTAATAAGTAATTATTTTATGTATATACTCTAAAGAAATAAATAATTAGTCCTTCTATACAAACAAGCTAGCTTTATTTTGTAACTAGTTTAGGTTGACAAACCACATTCCTAATTTCTTTGAAGAGTAGATCAGCACATGCTTTTTCTATTTTTATTTTCTTTATCACTTTCTACGCAAATTCTTTGTTTCCCACAGAAACAAACTGGGTTTGTTTGGATAACAGCTGCGATAACCACTGAAGTTTCTGGATTAAAATGACTGCACAGCGCACTGCACTGTATGCTAAAGAACAATTCTGAATCAGTGTAGCAAATTCTCTGGTTGTCCATATTTTAATTAGCCAACAGGCAAATATCTCTTAAACTTTGTGTGTTCTTTCAGTGGATCCTTAAATGCACATTTACACAAAGAGCAAACCTCACTCTCCAAATCATAAAATGGCTCAAGTGTCTGGCAGATGGGATCTACCTGCTGGCTGTCTTTGAGTGACAGAATGAAGGGATGACTCAGAGTCTCCAGGTGGGCCTGAGATTGCTGCAGGTGTGCTAGAGCCTCATCAAAAGTCATTCCTGCTGGGTCCATCCCTTCCTGCTCCCTACTGTCATCACCTCCTCTCTTCCTGTTCTTCTCACCCAGTTGGCGCAGGGCTTTGGTGGCTCGCTCTATCACCTCCGACCTTGCTTGGATGCTCAACTGGACACGAAATGGATGGAAGAAAGAGAGCGGGAGATGAGGAAGTTAGGGAAGGGGAGGGGGTGGGGTGGAAATGAGTAAAGAGAAGCACACAAGTTATATACATTAATTTAAAATGTAACATGTTAAAAACAGATAGGTACAACCCAACTTATCTGCACTTAAATACTATCAGAAACTTGAGTATCATGCTTATAAGGAGCGTGTGTGTGAGTGAGAGGGATCATAGCTGCCAGCCTGGAGTAATTGATTTTATTCGGTGTGAGCAGGTTAACCATTCATGGGGAGAAGAGTGGGCCTTTGGCTGCAGGAGGTTTTGCTTGCTTGCATGGAAGCACAAAGGCTCTGACAAGAAGCACACACACATACATTCACCCCGATAGCACACTTTATAAAAAATAAATAAATAAATAAATAAATCCACACTTTCAGCATATGTCTCTTATACTGGATTTTGCATTTGTTACATATCTTCACTGAGGCTGTCAGAATGTTTCTCTGGCCAGACAGGAGGCTCACTTAAACTGAGTTTATTTATACAAGTGTGTTAATAAGTGTGTACCCTACTGAATCAGATCCAGGTATTCACAATCAACACCAGTCAGAGGCTTGGGTGAGGTTAGAAAAGAGATTGGAAGTTGAACAAAGGAGATTGCATCCACCAATGAGGTTAGCTGAGATCAATACTGTTTCCCTTCAGAAAAAAATGTCCAATGGGAAGTTTAAGCCCCAGTCATGCATTTCACCCCTTGGCCTTTTAGGAAATGAATCAATTCATCTTGAGTGGCAACACGGTGGTGGTGGTGGTGGGGGATAGGGGGGCTGGGGGGGGGTCAAAAGCATTCCTAAAAATAAGAAAAGATTTTCCCTTTGAGCGTCCAAGGAGGATGGAAGAAAGGGAAGAGAGGGATGGTAATGGCAGAGGGAGCAGACAGTGTCTTCCTGAGAGGTAATCTGCATGTTAAAGACCACAAAGGGAAAAACAGTGCCTGCTGGGAATTGGAGTTTAATTGGCTCTGAAGTCAAGAGGGATCAATTAGCTCTCTTGGAGTGGTAGGGAAAGAGAGGGGCATAGGACAAAAATAGAAAAAAAAAGGCAAAGTCTGGAGACGGGTGGTGGCAGGGTGCCGGGGCTGGGGGTGGGGGTGGGGGGCAGCAGGCTACTATTGATAAGGCGCACTGAGGTACTTTAAGTCTACTGCAGGACAATTTTTCACAGTCCTGTAATTATGTGGCTGACATTCCTTAGTGAAATTTTATAATTTCTTTTATAAATCATGACTGGTATGTGCTTTGAGGGTACAGAAAGTGGATGTATTTGAAATTAGGATAGGGCTTTTGGCATTCCAGAAATTGGGCCACAGGCATTAAGGGAAGACCGGCACAATGACGATGATGATGAGTATGGAGTGAGGAAAATGACAGTTTGATGTAGTAACTGAAATTCTGCACAATCTTCCCTTTAACCAAATATGTATCCTGCCTTTGTGGCAGAAACCAACTACCTTCTGTGCTGCAATTACCCTATAGTCTGTATAGCCAACACAACTCCTAGCTGAGATGGTAATAGAAAACAGAGTCCACTCATAATACTCCCCCCACCACCCACTTTCCTGTCTGTCATAGAGTAATTCGTATGCAAAAGATGGCTTCATGTTTTGGTCTTCTTAAGACTTACATTTTTAGCTGCATCAAGAGAGAAGGTGATGTTATCCAAGAAGCGGACAGCATCAGCAGGGACCATCCTGTCCAGGTATTTGGCACAAGTGTCATAGGCATGTAGGAAGTCTTGGTCACTCTGTGGTGGTCTCTTCAGCAGCTGGGGGTCTCCTTTCCAGAACACCTTCTGCAGCCATACTGTGTGGACTGCACTGGGGGACACTGTTGCCCCACCACCACAACCGGGCAAAGGCAGACGATTGGCAAGTTTGGAGATGGACAGTACGTTCTGGCTGGTCAGTACTGGCTGCAGAGTGGCCAGTGGATCAGAGGATTCATCAGTGAGCTTCTGATAGTTCAAACCTGCAAACATTAAAGGTATATTAATATGTTTAGCACACATCTGCCCAACAAAATATATGTTTGCCTCTTCACTGAACCCTCAAGCTAGATGATCAAAAAAAGAACAAGCTTACTTGGATGCACCTCTCTTGTCTCTTATGTACTTGGATCTGTGATACTGTTTAGTCTGTCTCAAATATTCAGTGTTTAGTCAAAGTAGATACCGAAAACTTAAAAAAGAAGGAGAAAAAAAAGCACTAAGAACAAAGATGCTTTACATAAGGGCAGCATTTAGGTTTAGTTCAAGTTGCTTTATATATGACAAGTTTTGATGATGACACAATAGAGGTATTTGCACTACTACTTCTTCAAGTATATAAACATATGTTACAAAATCAATGCATTTTCCAGCAATTGTAACTAGAGTATTTGTATATAAACAGTAAGCATATTTATTCTCCAAGGCAGAGTATAAAAGATGCATTTTGTGAGAAGGGGAGCACAATGCACCACTTTAATTAAAGGCTTCTTATAGTGTGAATACAGTGCATGCTATACTTCTGTGTTACTACACTTTGTTTTCTATGAAAACCAGGCAGAGCAGGGATTCAATATGCAGAAGATGTTCAATATTCCATCACATGATAGAAATGCATCAGGAGAAATTCTTAGGAAAGAGTAAACAGCGGATGTGAACAACAAAGATTGCGTGTGACCTGTGTGTGAAGGGGTGCCGTCTGTCTGTGCCTGCACGCAAACATGTACAGTTTGACTGTCTGAGTGCATCATATTTACCACTGCAGTACCCACTGAGTACGCATTTGTGTGTGAGAGAGAGAGCCGGTGGTGTGCTCTCGGTCTCCAGCGTTATCAGACAGACGCATTACTGTAGCAACACCATGGCCTGTCTGGGCTTTAAATATTTTAACATGGGTCTGCCTGTGGGGAGGGTTCTGTCAACGCCGCTTGGAATCATTCACACAATCACACACACACACGCACACAAAAAACTTTCCAGGGTGAACCCACACACACACACACACACACACACACACACACACACCTAGTAGACAGGCCCAGACGGACATTTAAACCACAGATAAGTGTTACATGCACTTACACATGTAGTCTTTCTCTCGCTCTCTCTCCTGCCCCACCCACTCCTCATACTGCCTCTGTTTCTCCCAAGCAGCATGTCCTCCCCTTCCAGTAGAGCCCACTCAGACAGTCACCTGGTGCTGTGTCTGAAATTGTGATGAACATTAGACACACGCCACCTGTCTCTAACTCGTCTGAAAGTCTCTGTAAGTACATCTGGGTGTGCTAGTTTGCATGTGTCTGTTCAGGACTGCAAATGAGTCATTTTGAACGAGCATGTCAGAGATGGGAAGTGTTCGTAGAAAGTTAGTGGCCCTAGAGGCATGGCAACAGCCTGTGTATCAGTTTTGCTACAGGAAGTGTGAATACGTGGGTTATGTTTCAACAGTGTGTCTGTGTCTGTGTGCTTGTGTGAATGAGTGAGGGAGTGACAGAGCAGAAAGTGTTACCTTGTAAGTGTTAATGTCACAAAGTCACTACATGTGCCAGTGCATGCATATTAAGTAAATTTGATTTATTGTGTATACTGTATGTGTGTGTGTGTGTGTGCGCACATAATTGTGCATCTGTTATGGTTATGATGCTGCAGTTCCCTGTAGCTTATATACGGCAATAAAGCATAGCTTTTGGTGCTGACTAAAGGCCATTTATGCAATTTTTTGTGGTTCTATGTAGGGGGCATTAACACCTACACTGCCTGTTCATGACTACTGCATCCATTGTGTGTTTAAGATGGTTCAGGGCAACATTAGCTGCTCTACCCCATCCTTCACTGAAGCATGACAGAAAATATTTCTTGAAAATAGAATACTGTCTTGAGTCAGCCCTCATTTCTTTAGATTTTCTTTATATTTAGCTTGACAAACAGGAAATAGGTGCAGCAATTTATTGAAACGTGCAGAAACAAATGGAAATAAAGTAATCAAAATTCAGGAACAGTTCTCCAGGCTTCTCGAAGGACATTCAAAGCAATTCTTTGGATGTTGTCTGCCTTCTTGTGTAATTCGGAATACCACAGCCCTGTCTCCCGCTTTCCCGTCCCTAAAGCTGCATCCACACTGGAAGCAATTCGCTCGTTGCATCCCTTGAAAGCTGACGTCTGCTTATGGACATTCCAGGCTCCGGTTGCCTAGATAACCTCTTAATGTATTTATTACCAGTTCATATGTCAATCAATGGTATTCCTCACTCACTCATTCACTTGCATGAAAGTTGAGAAAAGTTTATCAGACCAGGTCCAGACGCATCTCTCAGTGTCAGGTCTTCCTGGATTTTTTCCTATTTTTTTAAGGACCGTTCTTTAGGCCTGCAACAACTTCTTCTTTTGTCCTCCACTTTTCCAGTTTGCTCATATTAGTTAAGGATACACGGATAAGCCCAGTTTTTGGCTAATAGCTCTTTGAGAATCACCTTGTTGGTGCAAAAATACTATTTTATGACTGTCAAACTGTGTTATCTTTGGCATTTTCCACAGCTTCAACTAAAGAAATGGAAACAAATGATGTGTTTTTGCAACAGGTTGCTAGTAACAAAGTGCAAAAACATGCAATTTCCAAGTGCACTATTTCCAAAGTTGTTTGTTATGTGTAGACACAACACTGGTTCCTCTCTTAAGTTAAGGGCCTTTTTGATCCTTGAATAATGCATAGGTCAGTGTTAAGTAGCTCAAGAAACCAAAAATATTTCTCTGAAAATGGTACAAGGCCTGGACTGAAAATGAGTGAAAAAGCAGCCAATGTCCAAAGAAAAAGTTTAATAGACCTTCAGAAAGTCTGGAGAAATACTGCTCAAGAGCACTATAAAAAATTACAAGAAATGGAAGAATAATATAGAGAATTAAGGGGAATTAAGATTCAAGAGATTTGTACAATACTTTTAAAAAAATGTAGTCAATGTAAAGAAAAGAGAACTCTGTAGCTGCTTCATCCACCGCTGTTTTTTTCATAGTGCAAAGAAATCTGCAGTAAATGTACAGAAGTTAAAATATGCTGAAGAACTGTTAGTAAGACAAAAGCGTTTATTGTCCAATTACTTGATTAATCGGATAGAATACTCGATTACTAAAATGATCAATAGTTGCAGCCCTACTTGAGTTCACATTTTTTCTATACCTATCGACTAATTTTGGTCTTTTGTTCATGTTCTAAGTGGATCATCAACAGCTGAGGATCTAACTTTTTGCCTAGAAGATGGGGAGCTTGAGTCTTAACTTGTTATGTTTACAAGGTTTAGGTCTCCATTGTGATGAGCTGGGCCTATATTTAGATTGCTTCCTAAAGATACCACTTGGACCAACTGCATGTGTGCTTGCAATTTCACCACAGACCTCTGACACCGAAGCTGATTGTTTTTGGCTTAAGTTAAAGTGACCCCGTTATCATGTCGAGGATGATTACTGTGACAAGAGCTGGTTATAAGGCTACGATACAGAGACCAAACAGCTGTCCAGAAAGTCAAAGTCAATTGAATGAAATTAAACAAAATCAAATTTTTTAGGTGAAAAAATCTCTTGCCATCATCTATAAACAGGTGAAAAATCATTCAAAAAATAACTTTGTGTGGTAAATCTTCAGCCACTGCCAGTTTAAGCAGCATATAAGCAATAGAAGAACAAACTGGAGAAAACAGTCAGACGCTAATGAAACGGCAGTGGCAGAGTGCCTTTAAACATTTTACATTTTACATTTTTCTTACTTAATGTAAAACTGCACCCAAGTCTTGATGTGAATGTCTCAGAGGTGTGTGTATGTGATTTGGGCATTTGTGGTTCCGTGTGTTAAACAGAGACATGTGTCACCAGTAAAAGCTGTGGCGCTATCAGGAGCAGAAGGAGGAAGTGAGGCGTGAAAACACAGCTGACACCTGGCCGACCTTTACTGAACTTTTCCAAGAAGTGACACCAGCTTCACCCGTACGCAGCAAAGTTTGAGCACTCTAGCCTGGAGCGATGAACCAGTGACATGATGTCCTAGGAGAAGACCAACTGCAATGCTGTCTCTCAAACACTTGATATGTCAATAGCATTGACTGCTGGATTGGGTTTTTTTTTTTCATTTTACAGGCATATCTTTATAGTTTTGTCGGTTTCAACCCTGCTACTCTTCACCTTTGAAAACAGTTACATGAGCTAATGGGGAAAAAAAGGGGGAACAGAGTGAGAACAGAGTGAGATCAAAGGACGAGATGAATCAGACATAAATAATATGTGTAACTGGTACTATGGGGATGTCATCAGGGGTGTTTTATTTGTTCTTCACAGGGTTTTATTCGGGCATTCAACAGTTGTTTTTTAAAATTCTACATGACAATCACTGACCAGAAGCAATGTCAGCATGTGTACGTGAGTCATCAGTCATGTCAGGAAGGATTATGCTCAAGTCTGGACTTTACTTCCTTACAGCACAGGCTAGAGGTGCATTTTCCACCAGTAACAGGTGAACTATCCCTTTGAATTCCAGTGTTTTTGCTGTCTTTTACTCATCAGAAATTGCATTCTTCAGTAAATGAGGCTTATTGTTTAGTCTACAAGTAGAAATTGCACCACTCTGTTTTTTATAAACTGTAACCCTGTTTGGCCAATAAAAAAATGATTTTCCTTCATACGAAATGCTTTTTTATTATCTGGAATTATATAGAAATTTAGTGAGGTTAGGTTAATTGGTGATTCTAAATTGCCTATAGGTGGGAATGGTTGTCTGTCTCTCTGTGTCGGCCCTGCAACAGACTGGCGACCTGTCCAGGGTGTGCTCTGCCTCATGCCCTATGACAGCTGGGATAGGCTCAACTACTTCATGGTAAAAATAAAGTGCACCCTCTGTCAGTTCCAAGGTTTTAGGTATCATTACATTATAAAAATTTACCAATTCATTACCAGGTCTTAAAATTAGGTAAAGACAACCTCAGATGAACAACAACACATGACATATTGGACCATGCCATTATCTGGAAAACATTCAAGACATTTGCCAATCTTCCGAGGAGAGTTAACATCTCAGAAAATTCACCCCAAGTCAGAGCATGCAATGCTCAGAGAAACTGCAAAAAACTCAAGAGCTGCATCTGAGACTACAGGCCTTAGTCAGCATGTTAAATGTTAAAGTTCATGACAGTCCAATTAGATAAAGACTGAACAAGTATGGCTTGTTTAGAAGAGTTGTCAAGAGAATCTCTAAAAATAACATTGTGGCAAAACTTGGGTTTGCAAAGCTGTATATGAACAAACCACAAGACTTCAGGAACACTGTCCTTCATTTACTCTCAGTGTGTACTCACAAATTGCGTAGATTGTGTGTTCATGAATGTTTCATGGACACACGAGAGATCGCACCTGAATTTATTTGTACTTTATTAACAAATTTAGATGTGCATGACCAAACAAACATATTCCAGTATTCCTTATCTCATTTTATTTTATTTTTAAATTATCTTATCTCTCATTAAAACTGACATATAATTATTGGATTTCATCACTTACAGTCTAATTTGGAGAATCTGGATTTATTTCATCTTTTATTTTCTTACAGTTAGTTTCTCATCTCCCGCTGGCAGATCATATTTTCCTTGTCCTTTGCCTGCTTTCTTCTTTTCCCTGTACTCTGTTAGTATCTTTTCATATCAACTTTGATGTCTAAACTTTTTTTTTTTCATTTGAGCCATGGTGAATGTCTCAGGGGAAACATTCAAGAAAATCCATTATTTCAACCGGCGCCTTTCCGTGGCAGGACCTTAAAAGAGCTGCGCATAAACGAATGCCTACAAACCTCGATGAAATCAACCCACGCTGTGAAGAAGAGTGGGCCAAAATTTTTTCACAATGATGTGAGAGACTGATAAAGTCATACAAAAAAAAAGAAAAAAAGATGATATCAAGTTATTGCTGCAGGTGGTTCTACAAGTTACAGAATCATGGGCTGCAATTTGTTTCTCACACACTACTTCAGCGTTTTGGCTGAGTTAATGCTAAATAAATAAGGACACTGTTATATGTCATGTTTTGTAGATGATCTGAGGTTGTATTTTCCTAACTTTAAATTTGCAAGGACCTGATACATAAAACTTTAAAATATTGTTTCCATAACTATATCCATTCATTGCCAACACTGCTGATATTGGAGGCACCCGAACATCACTGTTGATTTGTGTTTAGTTAATATTAATAAATTCCATTTAAATTAAGTAAACCTATTCTTTGGACTCCATACTTGTTACTTTGTTTGATTGGGTTAGTAAAAGCATGTTTGCCACCTCTATCAAAAGGTTTTATCAGAATAAAACAGTGTACACCTCACCGCTGGCAACAGCCCGAAGCTTCTTGAGCAGTTTGACATGAGAGTCTGGCTTGATGGTGGTGGTGACGTAAGGCTCACAGCCTGCAGCATCTAGTAAGGTGTAGTAGTAGAGCAGGCGGTTGAGGTCGGTTCCTTCCACAGTGGGGAGCACATACTTAGTCATGTGGCTGTAAAAGGCCTGAGGGTTACACTTTAAAGTCGCAAACAGTCCAAGGGATTCGCTCCGGGTCTCAATATCCTTGGTGGAGAGACTGTGGAAGAGAAAACAGGGACAGAATTCAAAAAGAAAAAGAAAGAAAAATGTGGAGAAAATAAAACCACCATTTTATGAATGTATAGTAAACACAACAATATTCCAGCCTATTATCAGTTTAAAGCTTTTACACATGCTATTATAAGCACCTGCTGTTTATAATGCCTTCACAGAAAAAAAAAATCTATTGGTACGCAGTATGTGAAAACTTGAAGTTTCAGGCATCAGTCAGAGAAAAAAAAAACATCTGAGCCTTTCACATAGACAGCAATAGCCACTATGTCTGAAAACGATAAGAAAAAACAGCTAACCACAAGGATAAAAAAAGAAGACCACACACATTTCATCAACAGAAAATCAAAGGGAAGGCTACCAGCTCTGGAGACTATTTGGCTGCAAAGTAATTTCTGAAAACAGCAGTGCAAAAACAGTGGTGCAAAAACAGCACAGCAATCTGCGGGCTTATCACAAAAGATACAGTCCCTCACACACACACACACACACACACACACACACACACACACACACACACACACACACACACACACACACACACACAAAAAAGATGAGGATTTCATAGATCACTACTGAGAATACATGTAAGAAGTTGATCAGTTCTGCCATAAATAAGGCAAAGAAGGGAGAGACTATGATAAAGAGAAGACACAGACAAAGAGAAAAAAGCAATAGGAGGGGGGAAATGTCCACTGAGGAGGTTTCGCTGAGCTCCCTTGAAAGAAAAAAAAATGTATTCAGTGGGGTTTTCAGGTTGCATACGACTTGTGCACCGCCTTGCCGAGCATGTTTCGCCACAAATCTTCAAGTCAGGAGCAGCAGGTGGTCCCAAGAACAAAAGAAAATGTGAAAAGAACACAAGCAAAACACTACAGAGAGGATTTTAAAAAAAGAAAAAAAAAACTTTGAGAACCACAAACAAAAGTTAAACAAGGAGAGATACAAAGAATGAAAAGGCAAAGGCGAAGTAAAGCTAAGTTGCTGGAAGTCACCGAGGGGCTCTGAGCAATCTTTGCTTTCCCTGGGAGTGTGTTTGTGTGAGTGGAAGTCTGTTTATCTGTCAGAACGGGACAACATCAAAGGGAACAAAGCTTCCTCTGGGCTCTCTGTCACAGCTAGCTGGGAGGCTTTCGCTAATGAAAAAAGTATAGAGCCTGGCTGCAGCGCGGCAGCTGACAATAAGCTCGATAATGTAAATAACACTAATCATCCTCACAACAGGGGCTCTAATAAAGCTGGAGTCAACAGAATGACTAACTTAAAGTGAAGACTCCCTCGCTTGCTTTTCCTCTGGTCTCTTCCTTAAGTGCACACAGGCAGCCTGTCACCCCGATCAAAGTCTGAGGTTTCACTGGTTGATCACACTGGTGACTAAAAGCACTGACACTGCACGAATAATTGCAAGAGAGACTGCAACTTATCCAGCCAGGACTTTTTGAAGGGCATTATGAGCAACTGCACAAAGGCACAGAGCTGGCTGAGTTTTCAGTTTTCATGCCAGGCTCTGCTTTGCCATCTCCTCCCTGCCCCTCTATTCTTTCAAGTGACAAAAGGTATTCACTGCTTCTTTGCTCACACTGGGAGGATATCTTCTCCTTCTAATCCATGGCTGGCAGCATGTTTACGGTCAATATATATATGGAGCCTGATATCTTTATTAACAGTATGCTGCACAGCGGCGTACCTACTGCCGTTTGCTTGGTGGCATGTCGCCCCGTCTCACAAAATAATTTGCTACTTTATCTTGGTTGTGATTATTTCAGTGTTATCGGGAGGTTTACATTGCAGTCTTCGCTTGTTTGTTTTAAAACTCTGCTGAAGTAAAGAACCAATTTATTCAGGGAAAAATAACAGTTAGGTCCATAAATTGCTGGATAAAGACACTGTTTGATACACCACCACAGGGGATTTTAAATCAAACAGTCAATATGTGATTGAAGTGCGGCTTTGCGGCTTTAATTTGGGGGGGGGGTACAAAAACTTTGGATTAACTGTTTAAAAATAAAAATTTTATACACTGTCCCCCATTTTCAGAGGCTCAAATTTGATTGGATAAATGACATAATTCTAAATGTGAGGATTATTTAATACTTAGATAAAAAATTCTTTGCAGTCACTGACTGCCTGAAGTCTAGAGCCCAAGGACATCACCAAAGTGTTTCCTCCATTGAGATGCTCTGCTAGGCCTTTCCTGCAGCCACCTTTAGTTGCTGCTTGTTTGTGGGTCTCTCTACCTTCAGTTTTGAATTTAATAACTGAAAAGCGCTCTATTGGCTTGAGATCAGGTGACCTACTTGGCCATTGAAGAGTTTCTCATTTATTTGCCTGGAGAAACTCTTGGGTTGCTTTTGCAGCATGCTTTAGATCATTACATTTCACAATTCATCCTGCTACTTCTATCGGCAGTCACATCATCAACAAACACCAGTGGCCCAGTTCCACATGCCTCAGATCACGAGCTGTTTCTTTCCTTCTCCATACTTTTCTCTTCCCATCATTCTTTTGAGTGTAACCAGTGGTTTGTACCTTGTTGTATTTCCATTCATGAAGGCGTCTCTTGATTGTAGACCATGACAATGATATACCCACTGTACCTCCTTCAGAGTGTTCTTGACTTGTATCAGATGTTCTGAGGTTGTTTTTCTTAACCATGGAAATAATACTGGCATCATGTACCTGAGTGGAAATAACTCGAGTTTTGTATCATCACCATTTGGAGCAGATTATAGATTTGACCACTCCTGAAGATTTTTTCTCTCTCTGATTTGTTTATTTTTGGTTTTTCAGCCTAATGATGGCTTTCCTCACTTGGACTGACATCTCTTTGGAGCTCGTATTTAAAATTACAGTGAAAAGCCATAAAATACAAATTCAACACTTTAATCGACTTCAGATATTGTGTCTGCTTCACTTGTCATAAAATAACAAGGGAACAGGAAAACTCTGTACAGAAGTGTCTGTAATTCCTAAACAGCTGGATTAAAGCTGAACGTCTGCACTTCAATCACATCTTAATTGGTTGATTTAAAATCCACTGTGGTGGTTTACAAAGAAAAAAATACAAGAAAAATGTGTTTTTGTTCCAAAAAAAATGATGGGACTGTATCCTAAAACTGTGAGTCACATTTAATTGAAGTGGTAACGAGAACAAAACTGATGATTATTCAGCACGTCATTACAGTTTGAACTGTGATTTTTTTTACAATCTCTGCTAATAATTGTCTACAAAAGACTGCTCAGCACAGGGTTGTGAAAGTGTTTTTGCACTTTGGAGTTATGTATATAGCAAAATGAATATTAGAACTTTTTTTAAATGTCATACAGTCGATTCATTGTTTATTTCTGCAAAACACTCCAAACCACTTCTCCCTGATGTCCATTATCAAGCACATATCACTATGTACCAACTTTTCACACACCATCTTCAAACATAGGGACATGATGCTTAGGAAGAAGTCATAACATACAGAGCACATACAGTATAACTGAATCCCACAGATATTTAAAATAATTCTTTCCTAAAAAAAACTATTTTTCCTCACTGAGTTTGTGCAATTCCCATTTGCAAATCCCACTTCAGGAATGTGTCGCAAATCATTTTAAATCTGAGAATTGTGTTAGTTTTACAGGTGTTTTACAAACAAAATTACTAAACATCTGCCTCCAGCATAGTTGTGTCTTTAATATTGCAAATGTAACCTTCAATAAACAAACAGTAAACAAACTAACACTACCACAGCCCAGGAACAGCTGAGTTAGGCATGGATGTCGGGGTTGTTGGGGAGATTGTGGAACAAGTTTACACATGCCACAAAGGGATAAATGCCAACTTGTCAAAATGACAAAGATACCAAAACATTCATTGGTTCAGTTCAGTCAGGTATACTGTTATTGTAGGACTGAAACCATCACTGAACCAACGGTTATGCTGTTGTACTTCACTGTCCGTGTCCTGCTCTCTCTGGTTCCCACCCATGACAGCAAAAAGCATGCCTAGAGTAATGCCCCAGGTCATGGCTGAGCTCCAGGCTCAATCCTTAAAAACTTTCAGTGCAGAGCACATCAAGAGTCTCTGAAGACCAAACACATGCAGTTGAATCCAGGCAGTACTGCACCCAACCCCTGTGTAGCTAAAGTTAAATGATAAAGGTACATTCCTAATGTTAGGAATGTGCTTTTATCATTAGCTAAGAAAAAAATAATCCAATCAAAAAGCATGCAGTAATCTGAGAGGAAAATATGACATAATTCATTGCAATATATAGAAAACATAATGTATATATATATTTTTCTCATGTGAAAGCAAATATATTAGCATTCAGGTTCAGATGCCAAAACAGTACAATTAATCTATACTGAAAATCCAAAAGTTCAAAGTCAGTTACTTCCTAATAAGTCATATTTGCAACAAAAATATTAAAAATACACAATATGCACAATGCCAGAAACAAATCTATTCAGAAACAGCAGTTTAAGTGTAGCTGCACGGACAGAGAGGGAAGACTGCATTTCTTAATATTCTTTTCAAGATGTAGTATAAATATCATTTGCATGCCGCAAGCTCCCTGGAACTGTCTGAAGTGGCCAGAGGACAGCAGTGGCCAGAGCAAAGCAGAAATTCTTATGAAGTGGATTTTATAAACAGACTAAATAGACTGCTCAAAAAAATGAAGGGAACTTTGAAAACACAATCAGATCTCAATGGGGAAAAAAATCATGCTGGATATCTACACTGATATGGACTGGGTAATGTTTTAGGCATGTCGGGGTATGCTCCGAATGAGACAACAAATGGTGTCCTGGGGGATCTCCTCGCAGATCTGGACCGGAGCATCACTGAGCTCCTGGACAGTCTGAGGTGTAACCTGGCGGCATCAGATGGACTGAAACA
The DNA here is from genome assembly GCA_024447675.2 of Pterophyllum scalare. Taxonomy (NCBI): domain Eukaryota; kingdom Metazoa; phylum Chordata; class Actinopteri; order Cichliformes; family Cichlidae; genus Pterophyllum; species Pterophyllum scalare. The sequence continues at coordinate 62,387 of JAMQGT020000212.1, forward strand.
TAATGTCCCAGAGGTGTGCTATTGAATTTACACCAGGCGAGCGTGAGGGCCAGTCAATGGTATTAATTCCTTTATCCTCCAGGATCTGCCTGAAAACTCTTGCCACATAAGGTCGGGCACTGTTGTACACCAGAAGGAACCCGGGACCCACTGCACCAGCATAGGGTCTGACAATTTAATATTTTAAGCAGTGTATTATTCAAAAGGGTTTTTTTTTTTGACTCTGTACTTGGATTACATTAGTACAGTTAGGACAGCGCAGTGCAACACTGCCAGTTTCTGATATGAATTGAACTTTAATTTGTGATATGAGGTCACCAGATGTGCAGCTGAAGAGAGCTGGTACCGACTTTAAAGGTGTCCTCCCTGTCTCAGAGGATTCCTCATTAGGCTCAAAGCAAAACACATCTTGGCTAGAGTTTATTCAGAAGGGAAGGTGCCACAAAAGACTATTTCTCATCATGGGAACACAGTGATGTGCAGAAAATACATCACAAGCAGTCTACGACAGCATGTAGGAACTGACATAAGGAACTTGGAGCTGCGTCGTTTTGAAGGTCAAGCAACAACATGTTTGGATCTGTTTATTTATCTATATGAAATTCAGAAACTGAATCTCAGTATGAAGCTCTACAACAGTCAGGCAAACTCAAGTTGTATCGCCGATGACAGTTAAAAAAATGACAAAACTTGCACTGCTGTTTTAGTGGAAATGCAACGCAACAGGAGTCTCTCTTTAACAGACAAACCAGACATAAAAAAATCCATAAAGGTGAGCCTATGCATAATATTTAAAGCTAAAAGAAAGTAAGCTGCTTTTACTCAAATTACCAGGTGCTTTCCCTGATTGTCAACCCATTTCTGTGTCAAGTCTTTTTGATGGTTTTATAGCTGTGATTAGAATTTCATCAAAAGTAGGTCGATAAAGGCCGCTTGTATACATCTACAAAGTGGCGGAGAACAGCTGACGATGGCAGTGTTTAGCAGCACATTGATTCTTCTAAAGCGTATTTTCTCTGTTAATAGGATGGTCTCAGGGACACTTGGTCTCTGTCTTCCGCCATCTATTTGCATCCCACCCCCTACCCCCACCTCCAGGCACACACTGATTCTGTGAATGTCTTAAACTAACAATGAGTCCTTTCTACTCCTTTTGCCTGAAATACATACTGTAGATGGATTTTTAAGTTCCCCTTTGATACTGAGCCCATACATGCCATTTTCCTCAAGCTGCTGGTATCAGCATTGTCTTTTATTTAAGCAGTCTTCAGGAATAGTTCTCCAGGCTTCTTGAAGGACATTTGAAGCTTTTCTTTGGATGCTGGCTGCCTTTTGTTCTGTCCTCTCAAGATGATCCCACACTGCTTGATTAATGTTGAGGTCCGGGCTCTAGCAAGGCCGATCCATAACTGATAGTGTTCCATTGTGTGTTTTTCTATCCAGGTATGCTTTTACTGCACTGGTAGTGTGTTTGAGATCATTGTCATGCTGTAAAATGAAGCCATTGCCAGTCAGAGGGTTTCTAGACAGTATTGCATGGTGGATCAAAGCCACAAAGCCTCCACCGTGTTTTACAGTTGGCTATAGACACTCACTACTGTACCTCTCTCCTGGCCTCCTCCATACACACTGATGATAAGTGAAACCTTTACATGTGGATTCATCACTCCATAAGACCAGTTGCCACTGATTTTCAGTACTGTTCTTGTGTAATTTAGCAGACCTCAGCCTTTTTCCCAGTTTCCCTTCCTTAAGAATATCTTCTTGACAGCCACCCTTCCATTTCTGATGAGACTTTGGTTAACAGTAGATAACTGAAGGCCCAGATGCATCTCTCAGGTCCTGTGTAAGATTGTTGTTGGTTTTTTTTTCCTATTTCTTGTAGACATGACTTTCAGATACTGTTCATCTGCTGTAGATAGTTTTTTTTAGGCCTGTCATTTCTTCTGGTGTCCTCCACCCGTACAGTTTCCTCAAAGTTTTTTATGGACACACTGCACACCATGCCAAGATATGTAAATGAAACCCTGGAGAGTGATAGCTCAAGAACACTTAAAAAAAAATTACAAAAAGGCTGGCTCCTTGGATGCAAAATATAACAAAATGAGAGGTGATTCAAGAGTTTTACACAGTACTGTACTATGTAAGGTGTTGATATGTCATGTGGCAATGACACTGGACTGGTAGCCCAGTAAACTGGACCATGTTTTTTTTTTTTTAAATATTGGCCTCAGAAAGGGACTCAGTCCTAGGGCACTGCACTGTAGCTGACTGCTTCCACTGAACAGGTGGGATTTGTAAAACATAAAGAATTTATTTGCCTACAGCGGATCAATAAAAGTCTAAATTCCATTTTGCACTCATGCTTTGACTGTATATATCCTTCCCTTTAAATTTTCCCCGTCTTCTCTATGTATAACGTTCCCCGCATCCATCCGTTAAATCAATAAACATTTCGCAGATGCTTCTAGTCAAGATTATAGTATGAATATTCTTCGCACATTTATCATGATCTTGAGGTTTTGGTGGAAACGCACAAAAGAGTGGTGGTCAGGTTTGAGAAAGGTATAGGCTGTAATTTATTGTTAAGTGGAATCCATAAACCATTTCCTTATATCAGAATGCGACAGGGGGATATTTATCACAGAAGCACAAGTGTGCACGCACAAACACACACACAGACACACACGCATCTCAGATTTGCTGAAAAGGCATTTTATATAAACAAGGAAAGGTGCAGCGCTAGTCAGACACCCAGCTACGAAGTCAGAGAGCAAATAAATTATGGAAATAGTCTCTGACATATTCACATCCCCTCACTCACCAAAACACAAACACACACGTTCACAACATGCTTGAAATGTCTTTTTTACATTACACTTTTCAGATTTTAAAGTACAAGACAGATGATAGATTTTGTGTGTGTGTGTGTGTGTGTGTGTGTAAGTGTAAATGTAATTAAACAGGGAAAAACTTTCAAATACAAGCAATTTCAAACCAATAAGATGACAAAGCAGACAAAGTTTGAGTAAAAAAAAACACACAAAATGCTTTTGCGTGTGTGCATGCATGTGTATGTGTGTATACCCGCTATCTGTAAAGAGGAACTCGAGGTGGGTCATGTAGACCTCCCACAGAGGAACACTGTAGCGCTTAGCCAAAGATAAAGCGATTCTGTACACGCCATCATCCAGTGTTCTAAACACCCAGTTAGACAAACAAGAAAGGAAGGAAATCATCAGATTTCATTTCATTAAAGCAGAAAATGACAATCACTCCCACTCATATCTGCATGTGGTACCAAAAAAAAAAAAATCTTTCAAAAGGAAAAAGAAAAAGAAAAAAAAGCACACATTTCTGATTACAGTAAAAATCCACTACAGAAAAGACTTCCAGCAGGGAGCAAAAGTTCAGCTGAGAAAAAGAGTATTGACGTTTTTGCCACACTTACTCTGTGAGACCGAGTATGGTCTCCTTCTTGTAATCGGCGTCAGAGCTGAATCTTTGAACATCCACACCACGGCCAAGCCCTTGCAACACCTGGGCCTGGGTAAAGTCTGTCAGACGCTCGTTGTACATATGCAGCTGGCTGATCAGCTTTTGCAGCTCCTCCGGCCACGCTGAATACGAGGACACATGATGTGTGACCAATCGAATCAGCTCCTTTGGGTCAGCCTACGAGAAGAGAAAAACATTTCATATTTTTAACCTCAGAGTTCTAGGGGCTGCTACGGACTTCAACAGTAAAAGAAGGAGAAGTGGTTTAAGAAAGGGTACAAGTACTATAGCAGTTTTGCTGCTTGGCTCACATTTATGGTTTGTGCTATATAACGGAGGCGATTGACTGCATTTCAATCAGGTTTCGGTCTGGGCTTTGACTGGGTCATTGCAGCACCTTCATTCTTTTATTTTTCAGCCATTGTGCTGCAGATTTGCAGCTGTGCTTGTGATCATTGTCCGGTTGCTGGACCCAGTTTGGTCCACGCTTGAGCTGTTGGTCAGAGGGCCTCGCATTTGACTCTAGAATAATTTGGTACAACAGAAGAGTTCATGGTCAACTCAAGGTGCCCAAGTGCTTTGCAAACCTAAGTTGTGCTGCAATGTTCCTTGTAGGGAGAAGAGGCTTTCACCTGGCAACTCTTCCAAACAAGACAAACTTGTTGTTTTCTGATAGGACTGTCATTTAACATGCTAACTGAGGCCTATAGATTCTGAGATGCAGCTCTTAGGTTTTTTGCAGTTTCTCTGAGCATTCCATGGTCTGACCTTGGGTTGAATTTGCTGGGATGTCCACTCCTGGGAAGATTGTGGCAACACACAACTGACTGCTCCAGACCAGCAAGCTTTTATAGAGGTGTTCACACTTGCCGATGATCAATTAACTACATATATTGGATTAGCAGCACCTGGCTGCTACTTACCCTCCTAATTCCTCTGGAAGAAGTAAAAGTGTACTTAGATTTCACAGGAATGCAGAGTCCTGGGAAAGATTTTCCTTTTCAAAGGACTGTATTTCATGAAATTCACTGGAATGTCCAATTAAAGTACCACAGATTGTTGTGTAAATTACTTTGAACCTCTTTTTGTTCAGAGATTCAAAGTTACCTGCTCTGTATATAGTGCAATGTAAGATAAAATCCACCAAAAGAGAAACTGGGTCTCTCTTTATAATTTGATTTCAAATGAAATTCTGGTGATAGAACAGGTGCATTATACTGTTTAAAGCCACGCTGGACCAAATGCAAACTGTCCTTAAAGCTCATCATTAAACAGTGTCACACACTGAGCTTCAAACACACTGCGCTGCATGGTATGTAAAACTTCACAGGTTTTCTGCTGCTTTGCTGTGAAAAACTAACGAGGTTATTTTAAAAATGGTAGTAATAAAAGAAAAGAAAAAAAAAAGGTAGAGACTGACAAACTTTCCTGGCCAGATTTCTATCATTTTGCTCAGACCCTTAATGCTGCACCCAAATTAAATCAGGCAATTTAATATGCAGCTATTTCTATTCCATGTGAGGATATTATAGGTAAATGTATCAGGAACTGTAGCTGTCACCTTGATTCAGGCCTACAGGGAATAAGACTGTGGCTACGTATTTATGATTGAAACTGTCATATAAATGTAGAGGCAGGTGAATGCTGTATCTCTCTCATCATCTGTTGTAATTAAATGAGCTCCTGAATGTGGTTTTTGGCACCTTATATGTTGTCGCCCAGCAGGATGATATGGTTTACTCCTTGATCTTATTTGCATAAGGTAATTATGGCTGCTGGAAATGCGTGAGCTTGAAAATAGAGGTGTATGGCTGTCTCTTTTCCTCTTTTCAGTACGTGTGTGTGTGTGTGTGTGTGTGTGTGTGTGTGTGTGTGTGTGTGTGTGTGTGTGTGTGTGTGTGTCTTCAGATGGGGCCTTAGCAGCACACTTGGTGGCGGATTCACAGTTCAAAAGCAGGATAAGAAGGGAACAGAGTTAGAAAGGGGAGAATATTAAAAGTGGAGCAAGGAAAGATATGAAGTCAGAGGAGGGTGTCAAGGGATAGGAAAGGAAAGGAAAGTAAGGGTGGGAAGGGGCGAGGGGGGCGTAATGCTGGCACCATCTTGGACACCATTTTTAACGGGAAGGAGAATGAGACACACACACACACACACACGAAAAGAAAGAACACAGAGTGAGAAGAAAGTCTGCTGAAACTGATGGACAGGCCGATGTTTGAAGAACATGATGAAATACTGTTTGCATTATCTCTCTCACTCTCTTTGTGCTTCTTCCTATCAGGATTATACCGCTACCTCTCTGAAAAATATTTTCCCTTGAGTTGTGAAAAAAGTCTTTATCCCTCGCCACTCATTACTAAAGAATCTCTGGAATCCTTCTTCTTTCTAATAAGTATTCTTTACAATCCCATTTATCTTCAAAGCAAGGAAGTAAAACCTCTGCCCTTTTTTCCTTTTTACGTATTTGCTTTCCTTTTTTTTAATTATTTTAAAATGTCTTCAAAAGTCACATTGTCTTTCTTCAAAGAGAAACACCTATGAAATGTATGTAAAGTCTAACAGCATAAGGTAGTGTGTGATGTTACACAGCTGGGAGGAAGCCAGAGCTCTCCCTTCAGCTATTCCACTGGTGCCGCGGGCTCTTTCCCACCCCCACCACCTCACTGAGATGCTTCTTAAGAGGGAACAGAGTAAAAAATAAAAAGCCTCTGTCACACACGCAAATCTTTTCAAACACATTTCTGCTCTCATTTCAGTCCTAATTTCCCATGTTATTATATTTCAGTCGCAACTTTATACCCATCACAAATCCCTTGAGTTACGAAACAAAATATTTTCAGCAATATTTGTGAGTTTTGTTGAGTTTGCTGTTCCGATTAAATATTAACACGCCATCATTCGGCGCCCTTTTCCTCATTACCACCCAGTGTTTCGTCTGCAGATAATAATGCCATGTAAACCTTTGATCCACGCTAGCACTATGAGAAGTTATAAGTTATATGAAAGTGTTCAACATGTATTGTATCTACTGCATGGGAACATTTTAAAAGGAACACCCTATTGTAAAACTCCAGGTAACATGCACAGCTGAGTATGCAGGTCTTGACAAGGTCACATAAGCTTCGTGAGGCTGTTTGGGTGAAATACAGTGATAAAAAGCAGACTTTCTTCCAGGGGCAGAGGTAATGCAAAGAAGGGATGGTGTTTAATGTTTGCCATCTTAGCTCAGCATATTTACCACGGTTTAGCACTAAAGACAATATAAATTTGATCAATTACGCTCTGATAATAGAAGCACATGCACACTAATATAATCCATATTTCCTGCTGTGAGCTTAAATAAGTGTTGCAAATGCCATGGCAATTCATCCGGTAATATCCTGGAAATTTCTCATACAAAACCCAAAAATGTCAACCTGCTGGTAACACAGTAAGAAAAGTCATGGAGATCAACAGCATTATTAACATGTACGTTTTTGGGAACCATAAATATCTGCAACCTCATCTGAGGCACCAGATGACTATTAACATGAAAGTCTCCACATTTCACTTTAAGAGGTTCAACTGGGAATCTGAACAACAGAACACTGACTAAATAATCCATGTCAGACACTCCTCATATAACCCCCACCACTCTGAGGAGACACACCCAGGCACTGCATTCATTAGACAGCCACCACCATATGCTTGACCCTTGTTTAGTGTATGTGCAAATAATATAATGTAGATTGCTTTTTTCATTTAATTGGACCAATAAAAAATTCTGGCTAATCCTCCGCGTAATACAGGCACTTGTGTTTTGTTTTAAAGGGACTTCACAAATTCACCCAATGGGGTGATGAATGGTGAATATTTGTTTTAGGATAGTAGTTTACAAGATCTATCTCTGTCCCGAGAAAGAAACACAATGGCTATGCTTCACCAGATATAGGGCATTACCTCGCTCCAAGGACAAAACTACAATTCAAATTTTGAGCTATAAAAGCCAAGACCAATGCACACTATACACAAGGCCAAAGATGACATTCCTGACTTTCCATGAATGCTAGGATATTTCTTTTTCATTGCTCTATTGTATGACCAGTAGGGGTGGGTGACATAGCCTCAAAATCACAATATTTCAAGGAAGTTTGTGACAATGGTATTTATGATGATAGAGGTAAAGAAAAAAATAATAAAAATACTGAAGCGTATTTAATCTGTGATTGCAGCTTGCACACAGCAACATTTACTAGTACAAACAAAATTAGGAGAATCTTTCATTCTTCTTTTTCCAGTGAGCTGCTGTAATCGATGACAGGCTACCTAATCTAAAGCGTGACTCTACTGCTACAAGGTGCCAGCAGTGGCAGCATTATAGTGCAATAGTAGTGACACAGCATTCAATTCAATTCAATTTTATTTATATAGCGCCAAATCACAACAAACAGTCACCTCAAGGCACTTTGTATTGTGGGTAAAGACCCTACAATAACACAGAGAAAACCCAACAGTCAAAACGACCCCCTATGAGCAAGCACTTGGCGATGGTGGGAAGGAAATACTCCCTTTTAACAGGAAGAAACCTCCAGCAGAACCAGGCTCAGGGAGGGGCAGTCATCTGCTGCGACCGGTTGGGGCTGAGGGGACAGAGACAGGACAAAAGACATGCTGTGGAAGAGAGCCAGAGATTAATAATAATGATTAAATACAGAGTGAAGTATAAACAAGTAAATAAAGGTGAATGAGAAGAAACAGTGCATTATGGGAGCCCCCCTCAGCAGCCAAGGCCTATAGCAGCAAAACTAAGGGGTGGTTCAGGGTCATCTGATCCAGCCCTAACTATAAGCTTGATCATAACATTGAGTGCCCTAGCATAAGTCAAATGAAAGAACAAAAGTAGCCTAGGTAGTGTTTTCCTTGGAAATCTTAAGAAAGAGTATAACATAACATCAACTGCTCGACCCTTTAGCTTAACAAAAAAGTACGCAACTTAATTCCATAACACTTCAGAAGTTGCACAATATTGTTACTGCATCAGTCTTTTGGGTCGAACATCACCAGCAGCTAGTATCTCCTCCTTCTTAGCCTGGTTGTACTTGATGGTGCGTTTTTGCCTCAAGTGGTGAAATTAATTTATTTTCTTATATATTTTGCAAAGCATTGTGCTTTGTCTTGGATATTCTCCTTGTTGTGCCCGTTGGGGAACAAACATATGGCATCGCTACATCATTGATATCATGATATGACACTTTTATATCACATAAAAATTTATATCAGTCACGGACAATATGACATGACACATTCTTAATGACCAGTGAGTAAATAGGCACTCCTTGATTTGTTTTTAGCATGTGACTTCTCTGACAATTTCGTATTGACCATCTGTATTACAGCTGGGAGTAAAAAGTGATGATTATTTACCAATTAACCACTTTGTAACAACTTATAAATAAGTTCAAACTACTTCATGCTCTACTTTACTAAGCTATATTCCTTCCCAGGATTGTCTGGCTGTCATTCAATTCATTCCGGTGTAAAAAAATTAGATGTTTGGCAAAGAAGTTTCCCAAAGTAATGCCATCTCCTGTAGATTTCCATCACTAATGGGGGTGAAACTATATTATCGCCCGACTTCCAAGCACTCTGAAAGTCCAATGGTGTAATCAGTTACAGAATATTAACAGAATTATTATTATTACAGAACGCACATGCACATTTACGTGCACAAATTATTTCAGATTAACCTAGTATTTAACACATTCTTTCTTGCCTTCTGTAATAAGGACTGCATAGAGGTCATAAAGAAAGAGTCTTCCCCTCCCTCTCCAGACAGCAGGCCAGTAATGATGTAATTAGTTTTATTTATGTCTTGTTTAACACTAAGCTATACAGTCGGTGGCCTCATTAGCACTAATTCTGTAAATGGTGTATACAGTATGTGCACATAATTAGTGGGAAGACAGGGAGGGAAAAAAATGAGGCATCAGCTCTGAAGGAATAATCACTCCTTAAAGAGGCGTGGATGCACTGTGGTTCATAATACACCATGAAGGGGACTGAGCATAAGAAAAGCTGCCAAGAACCACAACGACACAAGCAAGAGGAGCAGGACTAACTTAGCAGAGTTAAACTTATGGAACCAATCAAAGGTTTAGAGACTACTTGGTCTGAGACATTTTCAGTCAGCTGCAACGGTGCCTTTAGTGTGCGTATTTGTTTAATAGGACCCCTCCTGCAGTGGCTCTGCATTATAGAGTTCTCATGGGTAAAATATAGACTGCTAATGATTGTGCTACATGGCTGCAATTTGTACAAATGCAATATCTGCGCAAATCGAGGAAGGAAACATCCCTGGAATCACGGTGCTTTTCAACTCATTACTCCACTTAACTCAGCAACAGTGAACCGGCACAGCACTCCGGCACTTTCAAGGTCAGCTCCCTTAAGCGGCAGCTGGAATTCTGCTGTGGACAGAAATGAAAAACATCTGCAGTGACTGGGCAATGTCTAAAATTTCTAGATGTAAGCAAAGTGCTGATTTGTAAGCCCATCTTAATGCTACAGAGAGAGCGCTTTTATCTTTGCTTTCAGGTTCAATCAGAAACAAATCTATAAACTTAATAACTGTGGAAATACTCTTTCCAGTTCACTGACTCCATCTTAGAATACGAACTGAAACTGAAGCATCTAACAGTGATTTGTGGGTTTTTATTCTAAAACTAAATGTCATAATGACATGTACAAAGACCTCAGCAGGTTTTCTGGATGATATACTTTATGTGTGTGTGTGTGTGTGTGTGTGTGTGTGTGTGTGTGTGTGTGTGTTTAGTACAATTGGGTATGCTTTAAATGTATGTCTGTGTCTGTGTGTGTGTGCACAATGAGTGTGAGTGATCAATACTCAATAAGTGAGAGAATGGCAGCTCCAGGCAAAGATAAATGGTCGAGTGGGGGGAAAAAAAAAACCTCAATCTCTTTAGTCAGCACATTGCCATACAGCAGATACACATTCACGGCTACAATTACGCAAAACACAAGCATTCTCACACACACAAAAACACACGGCACTGACAAGCGCAGGTAAATAGACAGCAACACTTACATAAAAACAGGCTATTTTGCAATATCACCATAAACAGAACAATTAACATAAGGAGCACCTCTATTTTGCAAATGAACAGTTGAGCTTGTATAATGAAAATTTCCAGTGGCGGCAAGTGGAAATCGGTTCATTAAGCCTCAGGGATTAATGGAAACCCAGCCTCCGTGTCGCAAAGCCATGAGTTGCTCCGTCATGCTTGGGTGCCATAATCAGATGGGAAAGTAACAGTTAAAGACCTTCAAAGTCAATAGTGGTAACAGAATCTTTAAGTAGTAGAGAGCTGCTGTAAAGACTGCCAGCATTACAAGACAACTGAAAAAGGCTAACATTTTTAAATTGGACAGAAAAGTCTTCTCTTGAACCCACGACATCAACTTTTTATGACGGTCACCAAGCAGATTGGTAATGCTTTCAGACCCATATATTTAGAGTGGCTCTAGGACTATTCCCTCGCCTTGAGTAAACATACTGAATGTGAATAAACAATTAGCAAATTATTACAGACTAATTTATTTGAATTTGATTACTTAAATATATAGAATTAGAGGCTATCAAGCTTGAGGAGAAAAGGAGAAATGGTTGTAAATGAAATGCTTCAAATTTATTGTACATTAGGTTTATTTAATTTGATGCAATTTTATATTTTTTTCACAGGTTTAGTAATTACTGATATATAGGAACATACTGTAACAACACTGTGAAAAACTCCAAGAATGTCTGAGCAGTCAGTCAGGTTAGAAACATATGAGAGTATGCTGAAAGGCTGCTAATAACCTGCTGCTACACAGAAAAACCTTAATTTCAGAGCTACTGCAAGTACAATGGGCTAAAGATGAAACCACTGACTTGGTCTATAATCTTTTATCCGTTTGAGTCTGGATTTTTTTGGTTTGCCACATTTCCAAATATCAGCAATTATTATTGATTCTAATAAAGAAGAACATATCAACAAAACACAACCTTTATGTATTAAATTAGTACACTGCTGGGTAATAACAACTGTAATATGTAGGTAACGGTACGTAGATACACATAAACATAAAGCTAAAATACCATTACCCATGATCTCAACAAAATTGGACATAATTTCTTGGGGAACACTCAACAAAATGTGATAGGATGATGTTAAACGCAGCCAAATGCAAGATTTATGCTGTAAAGCTTGTGGTGTTTTCAAATTATTGTATAATTCTAGCAAGTCTGTGCATGAATGATGCAACTGAAAACGCAAATGTCAAGAAGCGATCACAAGTATTATGTGTAAAGGAAATGTATACTGCTTCATACGCTGATGGGCTCATACCTGATAATTGAATGCTTTAATATACCATGTGTAACATTAACTGATCTGCACTGTATGAATATTTAATGTGATTAAATGTTACATGTTTTACTAGTTTTTTATTACAAAACTGATTTTAATTGCTTTCTTTATCTTGTAATATTCTTTTTGATGGCAGCTTCCATTACAAAACCTCTATATCTTATAAAAACAACACAGTAAAAACAAGCTGCTCATTGAGGCTTTAAAAACACATCAAACACCTTGAGTAAATCCACAAAGAGTTCCATTTCTATTTGCAACTGAATGACTTCAGTGGCTTGAGTGTTTGGTGTCTTATTGCCTGGGCATGAAATTATGTGATAGCGACAAGAGAATTGAAAGAGCGTGAGAGTTATTGAGACAGTGTTACTGCTCTTCAAGAAGCAAGTGGGAAACACTTTGAGACAGCGTGACACACCACAACACACGAACGCACATACAAATACACCACCCGCTGTCACAGGAAAACAGATCTTACACTGGTGCGCATGCAATAATCTGTGCCAGCTGTGATATATGAGCACCAAAAAAACAAAAAAAACAAAAACAAAAGCAGGCACACAAATGCTTCACATATGCCCAAATATACAAACACACACTTGGGTATTTAACATGTTTTGTTTTGCTCATTTTCCCCCATAACCTCATTTGCAATGCAAAAAGCAAGAATGTGTATGAAAAAAAAAAAATATATATATATATATGTCCCCCCGTCATACATATCTGAAATGCAATATCCCACTAAGCACAATCTGTGCCTTAATAGATAAAAAGAAAGCAAGAGAGCTAAAGAAAGCACAGGAAAATTGTATAAAGCATGCACAGTTAAGATAGTATTGTGAATAGAAAGGCCTGAGATTCGACAAGAGTGAGGCAGGCCTAGTGGGGAAGAGACTAAACAGAACACAGAATGAACAGGAAACAACAGCAGAAACAGCAACACAATATGGACGGAGAGAAGCATCATGGAAACACATAAACCACAAAAGTCATGCTAACAAAGCAAACCATTTGATTTAACTGACAATGAGTTCAAAATAGAAACCATAAAAGGACAAACAAAAAAAGCACAAAGAAGAGGAGAGAGTAAAAAAAAAAAATTGTGTGAAAAAAGAGAGAGCAGATGGGTTGAAAGTATTTTTTTTCCCAATAATGCTTCTTTTACTGTTGGTTAAAAAAAAAAAAAAAAAAAAAAAGGCCACTACTACTTCAGTAAGAGGCAAGTGAAGACGAGACCTGGAACATAATGATAACAAGCACTCACTCTTGTAGAACATACTAAAAATGAAAGAAAAAAAAGGGAAAGGAAATGGCAACTTAAAAAAAAAAGAAAAAAATGGAGAAACGAGCTAAAAATGAAAGTACAACTTCTAAAGTGTGGCGCACAAGAAAAAGCTGTATATATTTTAAGTTAATGGACTTGAACTTCACTTGAGGCAGGAGTTCAGGGAGTGATTACTGCCATTAGGATGCAGGAAGGATGTGTGTGTCGCTGTGTGCGGATGAGTGTGTGTGCGTGTGTGTGTGTGTGTGTGGGGTGGGGGCAACCTGCTGTAGTGCTTGTGTGAGTGAATGTGTGAGCGTGCAATTGTGACCTTGAATGTCAACAGGAACACACTTATCCACTTCTTTTGCTGGCCTCTTTCCTCTTTCTGTTCTTTTATTACAACATTTTACCTCCCTTCGTCTACCTGCACTAAAACCCATGAGAGCCAGGGTCCACTCAAAGAAAAGGTCAAAGCCATTTCTTCAGTTATTCTCTGCCAATCACCCCCCGACATCCCTTCCGCCACTCTTCTCCCGCTTCTCAATCACATTTTTGATCTGTTTTCGCTGCCTTACTTAGAAAAAGGAGATGTTGTGTACACACACAGTAACACGCTTAAACTTATTCACAAACAATAGCTGGCACACAATGTGGTGCTGGTTTAAAGTAAGGCACAATTAAAGTGCATTAATATTCTGATGTGTAAAAGGATAATTACAGTCATTTTCCCAGTTTGGCTAATTATGTTGACATTTTTTGTCACATATTTTTTTGAATATTACTTTGCCCTCCATCTATGCAGCCAAACAGCATTTGAACCTTGTCAGTAGTGCCTGCAGCCTCACTGATCCCACTATTCTATCATTTTAACAAAATTAAGCTGTGCAGCCAAACATTCTTCAAATCCATTAAATTATTTTTAACTGAAGATACCAAACTGAAGGAATCAAATGCAAAGTAAGAAATGCTGGCTGGTAAAGTGAGTAATGTTTAGGACTAGGGTATATTTAGCATATTAGAATGTTGGAAGAAAGAACAAGGCAAGTGTACACACATGCCCAAAATTCCCCATTTTATTAAAAAGTTCCAAGTCCAATGAAGTATACGAAGTAAAGGTATATTCAAAAAAATATTGACATCAGGCTATCAGTTTATGAGTTTTCCATCTTATACCAAGCAACTGGTTAAAACAATAAAAGTCTTGTTTATCAATCCTTTGGTGCGATTATTTGGAAATAGAAGAAATATAAAATGAGCATCAGTCGCCCTCAGTCTGGAACAGCATGAAGTAAGATTTTGCCTCATGGGGTAAAGATGATCACGAGAAAGGCGGTGGAGCAGCCCAAAACTACACGGAAGGATCTTGTTAATGATCTGAAGGCAGTTGGGACCACAGTCACCAACAATACCTTTGGTAACACACTATGCCATGATGGATAGAAATCTAGCAGCACCCGCAAGATTGCCTTGCTCATGACCCATGTACAGGCTCATCTTAAGTTTGCCAGTGAACATCTAAATGATTCAGAGAAGGCTCGGGAGGAAATACTGTGCTCAGATGAAACCAAAATTGAGCTCCTTGGCAGCAGCTCGACCTACCATGTTTGGACTAAGGGAAATGCTGAGTTTGGCCCAAACAACACCATCCCCACAGTCGCGCACGGAGATGGAAACATTATGCTTTGGGGCTGTTTTTCTGTTAAGGGTACAGGATGATTTAACCACAATGAGGGGGTCAATGGACGGGGCCATGTACCATGAAAGAACCTTCTTCCCTCAACCACAACACTGAAGATGGGTTGTGGATGGGTCTTCCCCATGACAATGACCCAAAACATATAGACAGGGCAACAAAGAATTGGCTAAAGAAGGAGCATGTTAAGGTCATGGAGTTACCTAGCTGTTCTCCAGACCTTAATCCTACAGAAAATCTGTGGAGGGAAGCTTCGAGTTGCCAAGCAGCAGCCAAGAAGCCTAAAGGATTTAGAGAGTTTCTGTAAAGAAGAGTAGGTCAAGATCCTTCCTAAGATGTGAGCAAACCCGGTGACAAACTTCAAGAAACATCTTACTGCTGTGCTCACCAACACGGGTTTTCCAACAAGTA
Organism: Pterophyllum scalare; assembly: GCA_024447675.2. Classification (NCBI taxonomy): domain Eukaryota; kingdom Metazoa; phylum Chordata; class Actinopteri; order Cichliformes; family Cichlidae; genus Pterophyllum; species Pterophyllum scalare. The sequence continues at coordinate 77,664 of JAMQGT020000212.1, forward strand.
AAACCAAGTCATGTTTTGCTTGGGGATCAGAAACTTATTTCACTCAGTGGCATGCAAATCAACGTATAACTTATGTACTGTGCTTTTGTCCCTGGATTCTTCCAGTTGATATTCCGTCTCTCTCCATTAAAATAAAACTACTCTCAAAACTAGAGACTGTTCATTTCATTTTAAACATTCAGCAGGGGATCAAATAATTATTTCATCTTACATACTTATCATTGTTTTTACATGAGTTGGTCTGCCTTTCTATAAGCTGCCATCACATATTCATTCCCAAGCCTTCCAAGAATTATTTATTCCCAGAGCTCATACTGAATTGCAGTTTGGACTGCTTCCATATGCTGCTCCTTTGTCTGGAGTCTGCTTTAAAATTACTTCAGTGTAAAGGGGCTGATCACTGTTAAGGCCCTGAGTCACTGTACACTTTAATTTTGCATGTGCCAAACTAGGTTCTTGATTCAATCTGCCTTCCTCAACAACTAATTAAAGCAGTGCCCCAATCCCATGTTCCAAACACACTACAACACTAACCACTGCTGCTGCTTAAAAGTATTTTCAGCTTGGTGTTTGTTTTACATGTTTTTTGTTTTTGTATTTTGTTTTTACAATTCTGTATTGTGCACTTTCATGTAAAATAGTATATGTGCTTGTGCAGTGCACGAATTCTTCTTGTTGAATTCTAATTGTTAGGTAGTTGCCAGGCAAACTGATAGCATAATAGTTTATCACAGATATAATATTACGGTGTTTGAATATATATCAGATTTTATTACCATGAAATTAAAATGATAAAATGCTTTTATAAGGCGTTAAAGGTGAATAAATGCTAAAAATTAGTCATCCCTGTTGGCAATACATGTGTTTTGAACACCACAAACAACAACCAGCTGATCCAAGCTGGGCAGAGCATAAAGGGCCCAATATGGTCACCACATTGGTCACGTCACTTGCAAACAGCCCCATCACCATTTATAGCAGCGCTGAGGATGCTGGTACTCACTGCAATATTCTCCTAAAAAACAGGCGTCACCACTCAGCGCTGACATAGGCGAAGAAGAAGTTCAAACTAGAAGCAAAGAAATTGCCCTAATTTTGTTCAAGTTTTCTCCAGAAAGTCTCATTTTTTCAGGCTGTTGCCAGATCTCCCCTCTGTATACGGTGGGAGTCGCTGAGCTTCAGTAACTTGATTTATCACTGAAATGGCAGTAAAAACTGATCATGCGCTCATGTCTACCCTGCTGTGGCCACTGGAACATGGCTGTCGAGAGATATTAATATCAGACCTTACCTTACTTACCCAGTCAGTTAAACAGCATACTTGTTTTGAAAATACTTTCATTGCGGCAATTCTGGGAGTTTGGTGGAAAACCAACCCAATCACTGTACACACACAATCGTTAAATAAATTCAGCGCAATCGGCCACAACCCAGACTTTCCCATCAAAAATAAAGTCCTTATATTCAACTCGTTCAAAAAATTAAGAATCACACACTCACTCACTTATTGCATCATCCTGTGAAGCACTACAGCAGTCATACAACATTGGTAAAAAGCGGGTTTTAAAAAATAAAAAATCACAACTGAAAGTTAAATATTTCAGACAACCCCCTGCAACCACCCCACTAATTTGCGAACTCAAACTAATATCCACTGAGAAAAGGCAGCTCTTAAAATTACATCAACTTTTACTCTAAACTGGCAATTTTCCACGACACTTTCAAGATTGAATAAAAGTCCTGAAAAATTTAATAGCTAACAGCCACGGGACACACATACACAATAAGATATTTTCTCCTCGTCATAATTCAAAACTGTGTCTCATTCTATATAAAATTTTACATATTACACAACATCAGCTCCATAAGGCAGGTTTCACAGTTTTCCAAATCTTGCACACGTCACACATCAAACGCCGCTAATGATTACCTACGTGGCACCTGGCTATCACCACCTATTCAAACATTCTGGAGTCACCAAAACACTATCTTAAGTCCTCCGCTGCACTCCAGCTCCTCCATCAGTTTGTCTGTTTGGAGCTCTTACATCAGTTGAACTTCCACTGAAATACTAGCAACCCATACTGGCCAAACTAACAGTCGCTAAAAGAACAATCCTCCTGAAGTGGAAAGACAGGGGGAGAAAAAAAAATGCATTCGATATCTCAATGGCACCTCTTACTATCTGACTACATCTGCAAAGAAAGACAAATGGCACTAAAGGACAATAACAGAGATTCTTTTCATAGATACTGTAACTCATTTGTCAGTGTCATTTGCCTTTCTGTGTAACACAAACAAAGCACTATAGCTATACATACACACAAGGGAAATATTTTCACTCAGTCAATAATCTCCTAGTGCCATGTACTACTGATGCTGCTGGTGATAAGTGCGCCCAGCTCCCACCTCCCCAGTATCCAACTGCATGTATCACCTCATAACCCGTCAGCACCCACCCATATTATATTAAATGGCATTTTAAAAATTTGAATCATAAACCAATTTTTTTTTCCTTTTTGTTTCAATTTAGTTATTTCATTCATTTCAGACAAAGACCTGTTGTCGCTTGTTGTATTGTCTTCATTTTTGTTCTGTTCAGTGTCTGTTTCTTTGTATGCATCACCGTTGTTTGCTTTCCTGTTCTTGAACAAACAAAAAATAATTTGTTAAGCACTGCATATATACCTGCAGCCACACATAGCCTGCAGAAAAAGCAATGTATGCATTAATACACACAGTGCAACAGTACATGTTTGGTGCTCTTATTGTGTACATCCTGCAGGTCAGCTGTTACACATTTCAGGTTCATACATCGGTATAGTTTGTAATAATACGGCACTCCACCTGAGCTGTCAGATTTACCCAACCTCCCAGACCCCGCGCTGTGTCCATCAATTCCTAACAAAGGCGTTTGCCCTGTCTAAACATATTGATTCTCCTTCAGCTGCCTCTCATTCATTTGAATTGCCATGCTCTTTCTGGACAGGAACACATTCAGTAAACCTGCACTTCCACTGTATTATTTTGGTTAGCTTCCTCATGGGGTCTGCTCCTTTTTGACCTACAAATCTGTGCTGCGTATGGAGGAATCCTGGTCATTATTGAAATGCACCTGGTCTGTCTTTGTTCATGAATCAGAGCACTGCTGCCCCGTTAGATCACCCACAGAACTTTACACTCTCCCATGGATGCATTTTTGCAGTTGTGGCCAGTTTGCTCTGGCCTTTAATGTCTATGATACCATTTCCTCATTAAATAAATGTCAGACAAAAGCATAAATAAAGTCATATAGACATCCGGTTTCACTCTACCAGTTGCTCAACCAACCTTGAAACAAACTTAAAGGATGGATGAGACAGTGTTTTGCTGTCCCTACCAGTAAAATGCACTACCCAAGGAGTTAAATCCTGCACTGAGGCTCTAAGATTTCAAAACAGATCAATATTTTGTGTCCTAACTGCCTAAAACTGGATTGTTTTGTCTGTGTATTCACCAGCTGCACTGCAGTGCATTTTGTAAGCATCCCAAAGGCAGCTTTCTGCGCCACATCACTAAAAATATGTGGCAAGTCTATTTTTGATGGAAGCCAAGTCATGCTGTAGAGCAGATGAGGAGGGCCAGAAGTTATACACAAGAACAGAGTAGAGTTTTTTTTTTTTTCTCAAATAAAAGATGTTATGCAAACAAACACTCCAGTTCTGAAATACTCTTGGTGTATTTTGAAGCCGTGGAACAAATAGATGGAACAAAACAGTGTTGGCAACAAAACATCACAGACACACACACAGTGTCTTTCCGAGGTAACACCAGAACATTGGTTGATTCAACCACCCAGAGAGTCCCTCACACACAGAAATATGCTGACCCGGTAAAGAGTGTGGTTCTTGTCCTCGAAGCAGGGCATGAGGCGCGAGTAGATCTGCAGGGAGTAGTAGTAGGCAGCCAGTTGGAGTGACAAGGCGGAGTGACACTGCTTCTCAAAACACCTGTTGGCATCCACTACCTGTAGATATGAAAAACATACATAACACGCAAAGATGGAGAAAAAAAAGAGAGAGAGGGAAAAATGAAAACTGGGCTTAAAATGACATTTGGGCTTCATGCTAGGGCCATAATCTTTAGGAAGTTTAAAGCTGTTTCTGCTCATGAAAGCACTGACTGAAAGCTGAACTTGGTGGTCTTTTTTTAATTTTTTAAACACTGGTCAAAAATTCCCATAAAGACCTTTCAACATATTGTAAATCAGGTCTGAAAGAAAACTAGACTCATGCACTGCCTCTTGTTTCCGTTTTCAGTCTTTCACAACCTAGCCTATGACAGTGGACTGTTGCCACCTTGTTGCACAAAGACAGATGGATGTCTATGTCCATTAAAATGGCAGAAAGCCAAATCCTGATTTTCCAGCAGTGGTAACGAGTGCCCAAACTGCAAAGCAACCAAAACAGGAAGATGGACTAGAAAGTAAGTGGTTAGTTTGAGCTGGCAGATTTTCTGTGAAAGCAGATAAAGGCGGCTATGTTGAATGCAGCTTTAGCAAAGGCTCACATTTTCATTCTTCCCCATTCATGTTTCACATTAAATGCGCATTGTGTCTATAAAGCACATCCCTGTGCTAAGAAATGGATTGAAGAAGAGGACTGTACACTGTATACTGTACTGTAGATTTCCATCTGTCTCACCACACAACTTTTGATGATGCAAGATGAGGAGCTTATTTGAAATGCTGCTGCATTGTAGCTCAAGGACAAATGGACACAATTGTCACAGCCAGCAGCAAATCAAGATTGTTGCATTAGGATAAATGCTTCTAAAGAATAAACAAAAGCAGCTGAAACTGATTAACAACCCCCTCTGCTACATAACTGACCAGATCAATATCCCAGAGCTTTAATTGACTTGATGCTATACTCCGTATACTAAAAAGTGTTCCTTCAATTTTTTTTTTTGAGCAGTGTGCATACCTGAGATATGAAGTATAACTACATCTTGTAACAACATGAGGGGTCAAATCAAAGGTGCAAAATATCAAATGAAATAGTTAATGCAGACATGTAAGGAATTAATAGACAAAATGGATTAGCTCAACTATCTGACAGTCTCAGTAAAATACAACTAAACTCCTTTTGTTACTAGAATCGTCGTATGTGTGCATGTGTGAGTGTGTGTGTGTCTCCACCTACCTGAGGCAGGGCGAGTAAGTAGGACAGAGCCAGCATCATGTCCCTGGGAAATGCATCGTTGGCCAGCTGCAGCAAAACTGTAAAGGACAAAGGGATGGAGAGAGAGGCGAGACAACTTTGAAACACTGATTACTAAAAAGTCTAATCTAATGTGTGTTATACACAGGACACATTGCAGGTCAGAATATATTCTTTGTAGGACCAGAGAAAGGGAGAGGTGGTAAACAAAAAAAAAAAGACAAGAAAAGGTGGACTGGGCTTTGGGTGTGCAGGTGTCTGCAAGCAACATATTTCTAATACAGAACATGTTTATTATTGAAAAATAAAGCATAGGCTCTCTTCTAATAAGTGCTCTCCAGATGAGCAGAAACTTAATCAAAGTGCACTTTAATAGTAAATCAAAATTTGCCTCTGCATGGCTACCAACAGCAACTCTTTGTGCTACCCCTTTATCTTGCAGAGGCAGCCCAACCTCTCCCAAAGGTTCCCCAATTCCAACACAGCCCTCTCAGCTCAATCACAGCGACAAAAGCTCCAAACTCTAAACTCATCCTTTGTTCTGACCTCCTCCACACTGCAAAGTTTTGTGATTTCATCTTGCTCTTTCAGGCCTACGTATAGAAATGAATTGACTAAACAGTTCCTTCTATTGCAGCTTTCACCTTCTATCAGTCTCTATTTGAACATCATGATTTATTGCAGCAACTGCAGAAGACCTGATATACAGTATGTACATATGACAGGCCAAGGTATATCCTCCCAACATGTTTTCCACAGTCACAGTCTTCTGAAGCATAATGAATGTAATACTTTTATACTATATATGCTAAACGGAAAACGTTTTAGACTCAAAACCCTTTACACTAAAAGCCACATGTAACCATTTATTCATATAATGCTTTTTTCTATACACTTGAAGCACTCACATCCACAGACAATTTAGAATCACCAATTAACCACCAATTAACCTTTCAATTGCCATCATAGCTCGCACACTAATCCCTACACTGCTTGCCAATCCAAATTTCATCTCCTATAACTCAGCACTCACGGACTGGAAAACCAATCATGAATTGACCTTGCCAAAGTACTTGAAGTCACTGGCATCACCAGGACAACAAGGCTGACATGACTGGTAACAAGAATGATGTATTAGAGAATTAAAAATCACAAAGAGAGCCACAAAGATTTTTGTTTTCGCAAACATTCAAAAATCTCCTGCACGATCACGGTTTGCAAATATTTTTAAAGTTCTGCATCTATGTGCAGAACTGGTGCATTGCATTGTGGTTTATGATTTATTAATTTAATGATCGAGAACTAATTAGTATGCATATTGACTAGCTTTTCTTAGGTGAGCAAAAACACAAATCCCATTTAGAGTTAGCACAAGTATGAAACTGGGAACCAGTCCATGTTTATGCAGTGCCCCTAAGGCTGATGGGCTTTGGAGTCTACACAGAGCTCTGGGCACAAGTATGGCGTTAACCCAAAGAGCTCGCCTCTAGGCAACAATAGTTAGACACAATGAGGCACAAACACACAACAGCACTCATAATTACAATTAAAAATATGTAGATTAACTTGATAAATCCCAAATGCTGTAAGCACACGATTGCTCTTAGTTAATCAATCACCAACTAACCCACTCATTCACTCAGAGGAAACAGCGGGGGGGAGCATAGAGGATCAGACAGAATCACTTTGTAGTCTGAGACCCGAGGAGAACAGAAGCCTGTGTTGGTGATAAGAGCCTGAGACAAAATGAAACCGACAGAGAAAAGTAGAGCATGGACACTGGGAGGGAGACAGAGGCAGGGCACAGGAAGAGTCATACTGTAGAACAAAATGCACACTAATATGCATATGTACACACACATGGCTGGAAGTCCATGGCTGAAGGTGCACTGTGTCATGTGTGAGAAGCAGCGAAGTGATGCACTTGTTTAAGGAGCCATAACAGCTCTCTTAAGCAGTGTGCCCACCCTCCTCCTCTACTAGTTTGTCTCTCCCCTCCTCTCCTACCCCACGGGTTTCAATGAGCTACACCTCAGAATGAGCTGATTACACGCCTCTCTAAAGCTACAGATACCATCGGGACAGGAATTACCAGAGGGGTAAACACACACACACACACAAGCACACACTAAATAGATAACCCTGCCTTTAAAGCATACAATATTTCTTCTTGTGAGCATTTGTGTGTATGTGTGTGCTTGTGAGTGAGTGGAGAGAAAGTGATAGCGACAACACACAGAAAAGTGGGTGTATGAGATGGACTGTTTTTGTGTGCGTTTGCATCCACACATACACATTCTCCTGCTCCTGTGTCAGCTAAATCGAGCACATTGTTAGTAGGTTGCTGAGACGCTAACCTATTACTATTTCACCTGTGCAGACAGTGTGGAAAAACAACTGATTATGGCCTGTTCAACATTTGGCAAATGGCAGCACTCCATGCTGTTTGTGAGTGTAGCTTGGAGTCATGTGTGCAAATGTGTGTGTGTCCCTCTCTCTCTCTCTCCGCTTGTCTTCACGTCAAGTGCTTGTGTCTGCACCTTACTCAGCTCAATCCCATTGAGTCACTTTCCACTTGTGTCATCATTAATTACCTCCAACTTATCTGGGCCAGGTGAAAAATCGATATATTTATTTTCTTAAAGGCCATCTCCTAGTCTGTTTTTTTAAGGACAGTCAGCGAGGCGGGCCGATACACTAGTCATTAATCGAAGGTTGTTATCGGACGCGATGCTGTCCAGACTGGCTTTTCTCTTTCTCGACACGTCACACTCTGCAGCTGCTCAGAAGGGAAGGTGACTTTTAAGAAGAGAGATATTCATTTGAATGACAGCGGCAACTGCAGAGAAGATGAATTTGGTGAAAAGTGTGGGTGTGTGAAAATGTGACTATACGCATTGGCTAAAGTGTGTATCTTGAATTTTGCACATATTAATTTTACACACACACACACACACACCTTTATTTTGTAGTGGCATTGATTTTGGCGAGCAGCTGTGATCCATCATGCGGTGTGGCCTTGATGTTTTGACTTGATGCTATCTCTCTGGTATCACTGCAGTGATGCAGCATTATTTACTGATGTCGTGGGATGCGTGTGGATACATTAATTAATCAATGAGGCTATTCTTCCCATGTTGTCCCCTAGTCAACCATATATGGACTCCCTGCCTAAGACACGTAAGGAGAGGAGAGGGCAGGGCATCAGGAAGGAGACCAACTGTGCTGTGTAAATAAGCTTCACTAAGATGGAGCAGTGAGGGAAAAAGCTCAAGTTAAACAAAATTCAGCCTCTCTTCAGTACTTAGAAGCTGCATTATCATATCCCAATATAAACAAAAAGAACCAATAAAAGCATTTTTAAATTCAGGAAAATTCTGCTAGCAAGCTGACATCTCAGATCTTGCCAAATCAATGTACCAATAACGCATATTTCATATGTAAAATTATACAATCCAATTCTAAAATTAGTCAGGACAAGCCAATCTGGAGTAAACACCAAGAATAATGGGCAGTGAGGATGGCAAAAGTATGTGGGGTAATGACATCAGCAAACACTAACTGAAATCAGAAGTCAATAAACCTGAATAGCAAAAATAAATCAGAGGTTTGGGGTTAGAGGAACTTGCTATTCACAAGAAGCTTCTGCTGATGTGCGTCATCCCTAGCCAAAAAAAAGGTTCTCAGAAAACAAGAAATCAAGAATTGTAAGAGAGTTTATAAACTGAACAAAGTCCACCATCCATAAATTGTCCATAAATAAAAGAGATCTAGTATTGTGGTTGATGCCTGGCTAAAGGACTCCACAAACAGAGTGCTCAGTGAAGGAAGCAGTCAAAGCAAGCAAGAAAAACAAAGAGAGACAGGAAAGGAAGACCCAGGAAACAGCTCAGAGTTCCTGCAGAAGATGAGGTAATAAAATAAGTTCCAGGCTTTACATACTATTTGGCACTGTATTCGTCATATATACACTCACTGGCCACTTTGTTACAGTAGATACACCTGTTCAACTGTTTAACTCAAATATCTAAATATTAAATATCAATCACATAACTGCCTGGAGGACATCCAATTTCCTGCTTCTAAATTCAAATAAAACTGAAGTTATTGTACAAACCTTACAAACATGGTGTCTAACCAGATACTTACTCTGGATGGCATTACCTTGGCATCCAGTAACACTGTGAGGATTTTCAAAGGATTTTCAAAAATATTTCTCCCATATTGGCTTCTCTTCATTGGCTCCCTGTTAAATCCAGGATTGAATTTAAAATCCTTCTCCTCACACACCAAGGTCTTGAATAATCAGGCCCCATCTTATCTTAAAGACCTCATAGTACCATGTCACCCCAAAAGAGCACTTCGCTCTCAGACTGCTGGCTTACTTGTGGTTCCTAGGATATTTAAAAGTAGAATGGGAGGCAGAGCCTTCAGCTTTCAGGCCCCTGTTCTGTGGAACCAGCTCCCAGCTTAGATTCAGTAGACAGACACCCTCTCTGTTTTTAAGAAAAGGCTTAAAACTTTCCTTTTTGATAAAGCTTATAGTTTTGGGCTGGATCAGGTGACCCTGAACCCTCCCTTAATTTGGCTGCAATAGGCCTAGGCTGCTGGTGGCTTCCCATGATGCACTGAGTGTTTCTTTTTCATTCACTTGTTGTCACTCTGTGTTTATATAACCCTCTGCATTTAATAATTAGCTATTATTAATCTCTGGTTCTCTTTCATAGTGTGTCTTTTGTCCTGTTTCCCACCCCTCACCCCCAACCGTTGGCTGCCCCTCCCTGAGCCTGGTTCTGCCGGAGGGTTATTCCTGTTAAAAGACAGTTTTTCCTTCCCACTGTTGGGAAGTACTTGCTCATAGAGGTCATTTGATTGTTGGGGCTTTCTCTCTATTATTGTAGGGTCTTTACCTTACAATACAACACAAAAGTGCCTTGAGGTTACTGCTATATAAATCGAATTGAACTGAACTGAACAGAATCCAATAGAGCACCTTTAGGATATGGTCGTGCAGTCAGCAAATCTGCAGCAGCTGTGTGATGCTATCACGTCAAAAAGGACTAAACTTCCTGAGGAATGTTGCTGAATTCATGCCATGAAAAATAAATGCAGTTCTGAAAGCAAAAGGGGGTCCAACCCAGTACTAGCAAGGTGTGCCTAACATAGTGGCCAGTGTGTCTATATAGACCACATGCTTACCTTCTGTAGCAGGAAATGGGGTTTTTCCCTCAGTTTTGGCCTCAGCTAGTTTTCCAGTCCTCAGCAAAACCTCAGCAAAATTTTCTGGAGGCACTTCTTTGTAGAATGAATACACATCTTGACTCTAAAACCAAGAATGATGAAGAAAGAGTGATATAGTACTTTTTTAAATTACGGACCCCCCCCCCCCCATATGTGAGCAGACCAGAAAAGCACAGGGAAACACGATGAAGATAACTGAACATCTTCATTCTCAAGGAATTAGACAGACGAGAGCCTGAGTGAATGAATCAACTTCAGAGCCAAATAAAGCTTTTCAAAAACAGGACCTTTTGAAAAGTCATTTATAGGTTTCTTGTATACAAGTTATTTCTCAAGTGTCTGAGAGGCGGACAATAAAGTTTCTGCTCTTGCCGGTCTCAGAGCCATCGCTTCAAAGCAGAGTGTGTCCTGTCTGTCTTTACCATTTTCTGTCAGTCTTGTTGCATTTGTCTCTCTTTTTCTCTCAATCAACCTCTCTTCAATCCCAACTCCCTTCATTGCAACTGTTAAGGTAAAAACTAATCCCATTGATCAGGCAGCTCATGGACAGAGGGACGTGGGGAGTAATTATTGGTAGATGGATGACGGAAGATGGATGAATGCTGGGGATTGAATGAAGGAAGGGATTTGGAGAAGCCTATTAAAATGTCATAAGAGGAGATGTATCGGCCTTCTCCGTTTCCCCTTCCCGTCTGCTCTTTCAGCTCTCCATATGATTTGTGTCTTTGAGTAAAAAGCCCAGTCATACCCCAGGGGTGACCATTTTCGTGGTACAAAGGTCAATCTACTTCTTTTCTTACTTTTACTCTTTTGTACCCCCATAATTCCCTTTGCTGACATTCTTTTCTTTTAGATTTTTTTGATAATAACTTCACCCACCTCATAGAAGTATCATACCTGCAGTTTAAAGTTTTTTCTTTTCCTTTACCCCTCTACTATTATTACTTGGCATTATAATTGTTTAGTCTGAAATCGATATTCATTTTGTCTCAACAGTGCTTTTGGAGGAATGTATAAGTCATAGCAAGAAAATCAAATTAATTGCCTGGTCATAAGCCTACGCGGGCAATTTTTGCTGTAATTTAAAAAGGATGCCCTGGGGTAAGAAAACAAAACATAAAAAGAAAGGTCAATAGAAATGTACAAAGCAAAGAGCTATGATAAAGACTGCTCTTAAACCACTCACCATGTCTACGTAGGGATCCTCAATGAGATCCTGATAAAAGGGGCTACAGCCTTGACGCTCCAAGTTGGAGTTCTCACATGCCCCTTCCTGGCTAGTGGCTCCTGCACCGCGACCCTGAGGAGCCATCAAAACATCATTAAACTTTCACAACATGCCCTCAGCACTGTCATCTTTTTTTCTTTTTTTGTCCCACAGCTAACATCCTTGCAATGTTTCTCTTTCTTTAGAAACCTACAACCACAAGCACCTCTCCCAATTGCTGCCAACACTAGAGACGCCATCAATCTCCACCCAGGCAACAATTGAGCCCATGCAGCCACCAGATATTGAAATATTCAACATAAAAGCCAATTAATTATGCAAGAGATGAGCTCTTGATTGGTTATTTTTGAAGTCTGAGGTACGGGAGTGCAGACAGACAGGATATCTGTCTATGCAACCCATTAGTCTGCAGAGTTAAAAACAAAGCATATACAGTACTTCCATAACCACTACTCTGCTATTGCTGGCTAATTGATCAGGATTTTTACACTGTTTATTGATGCAAAAGGGCATACAGCAGTACAATACATATAAACAACAATTTTTTTTTTAACCTACAAAGTAGTTAGTGCACCCATTAGGAACTTTACAAAAAAAAATTAATCTTTGTCTGCACCACAGATTTAACAAGAAGCATTCCAAAAGCATAAACCTCCACCAAGCTCACTCTCTGGGCAGTTTTTACTTTAGGGTACCATGACAGATGTTTGCTTTGATTACACATACATTATGTAGGAGTAGGTAATGGATAATAGGTATTGATTTATAAATAACTAGACATGAAAAACTTGAGCTTATTATATAATATTATACTACAGGATATTTCTAACTAACGAGGCAGCTCATTCTCTTTCTCTTGGCAATACTCTCTTTAAAGATAGAACCCATTTTGGGGTCAACTTGAAGGCGAGGCAGATGTGAAATGTAAATGTGAGGTCAGAGGTCAAATGTGACACGCTATTTGGATGCAAACTATAATGTGATAGTTGGAATCCCCATATGCCAGTATCACTTCCTAAATGTTGCCAACACAAACAAAAGGCAGGAGAATTTTAAGCACAGTTTTAAAGATAAAAGTAATTTTATGAAATATATATTATTCCCTATACGCATAGATGCTGTCAATGCAAACAACAGCAGAAAGGAACATAGTTGTAATAAATAGCTCTATATAGCATTATGATTACTTTGACCTTCAGATCAATCTTTTTACCTTGAGAGGTCAGAGGTCAAATGTGACATTTTTCAAATTTTTATATGCTACTTTCTATATGTTAAAAATACACACCCCACACAAACACCAAGCTATCATGTTTACAGAGAGAATGATACGCACATAGGCAAATGCTACAAACAACATAACCCCCTTGGCGGAGGTAATAAGTCAGTGTGTTCTTACTTGCAGTGGCCGAAGGTAATTGAGTGAGTCCTTCCACCAGCGGTGGTCACTAACCGCAGTCAAAACGGCCTTGGTGGTCAGTCCTGTAGTGGTCAGCACTTCCATAGTCTTAGCTGTAGTCCTGTGCAGCAGGTCTCCTGCTGTCCCCACAGAGGGGCCTGCACTGGTTTGGGGCTGAGCACAAAGACAGAAGGAATTAATAGCAAAGTTATTCTATTGTCACACTGGTGTCTTTGCAGTAGTACCCCCTACAAGGGGCTTTACAATTTGAGAACATTTTGCATCTTAATACAACATGTCCTTTTTGTAAATAAAAAGACAGCATCACTAGATCTGTACTGCTACATTAAACCCATGAATACTGCATTCTATTTTTTATTAGGTACTTCAGAGAACCCATTTTAATAAGTGTAGAGCTCTTTTTCTTTTGCTGGTTTATTTATGTAGTGCATAGAGGAATTACAATAGGCATTCAGGCATGGCCCTTCTGTTTCAGAGACATATTGTACATTTGTTCTGAAAACTTGCCAAAAGTCACACAGGCTGTGTAATTTTTACACAAGCGTAGAACAGATTCATAATACAACAAATATTTCTGTGGTTTCTTGAACTTTAGTGACTAAGATTATACAACTGAATTTAATTTTATTCAGTGATACTTTCCTTGACTCAAACGCCTTGAAAAAGCAAGAGTCTTTTTTAAAGCATTTAGGCAGAGAGTTAGATGAGATGATCCACTCAAAAGACATCTAGTATATCTTAGGGCCCCCACCATTATACGGACTGAAGATCAGTATTGTCTGATTTCAGCTTGTTGGAAAATAAGATTGTCAGTTTTATGTTGGCTGCACACTCAAAGGCATTGCAATAAAGAGTTATCAAAGTTAAAAGAAACTTTGCTTCCCCTTGCACAAAAGGGGTAGGGGATAACAAAAAAAAAACACAAACAAAACTACTGGCATCAGCTATCAGTAAAATTGTTATTTCAAACATCATTATTGGCTCAGAATCACAATCTATACATTCTGCGTCAGATTTTTCTGTTAATTAAGACTGGGAATTGGGTGAAACAGCAGTATATATTTTTGTGTCATGATTTTTTTTTTCCAAAGGGAAAAAAAAGTCAAAATTGTGACATTAATCTCATAATTCTGAATTTTCCAAAGACCTAAGACAACTAAAATGTGAAATTACAGTCTGAATTCTCACTTTTCTTTCAGAATTCTGGAGAAAAAAAAATTCATGACCCAAAAATATTTTTCTTCAGTGGTCCTGATTTGCTTTCCATATGCCATCTCTTCTGTAATGCTTCTGTTTACAAAAAACAAACAAACAAAACTTTGCTGGACTCTTTTTTTTTTTTTTGTCTTTTAACAGCAACTTCCTAGAATTTCCATTTTTTTATTCTGCAACAGCTGCTGATATGGACAGTCTGACACATAACCCAGTTTAAAACCGCAAACTTTTCAGGTACAGATTAAACCAGAGCGCTTCAGAAGTGGTCGTGGGTGGAATTTGTTAACTTTGTTCTCACAGTTAGGTTAAAGTTGTGGTATTAGTGTTTTGTTGATCTTCTGAACCAACTTTCTCAAAGCAGCATCAGTATTTATTTGTTAATGCTCTCAGAGATGCCTCTTCCACAAAAATCTTTAAAATTGAATAATTACAAACGAGGGGCACGTTCCTTTTGAATGGCATCTTTGGAGTACACAACCAAATTCAATAATCTGCACATGTGAAAATGTTTTAAAGCCATCTTGGGAGAGCCAGTGGGCTAGAACCAAATCATTTAGCACCTTTCATCAATACTTTATTTGTCAAGGGAATTAGGGTAAGAGCATGAAATGAAAACAACATATATGTATGATGTAAAGTTACAATAAAAGCTAACAATACAGTGCAGACATATACACAGAAAGCTACATATATACATGTCTACAGCGCTCACACGGAACACATTTTGGCAGCTTAAATGTGCACAAGTGAGGGACATCAATACAACAATAAAACGATAGCAGACAGCTTCAAATGAGAACCTATTTGCACACAAAGGCAGGTGAAATGCAAGTCATGAAACATTAACACCCACTCAAGGCATCATAAAGCTGGCATTGCTGAAGGGGAGGAGAAAGAGGGGCATAAATAAAACAAGGGAGCTGAGGACCTTAACACTAGATTTACACCTCATCAAAAATGGAGCAGCAGGAAAACATAACAAACTGATCAGGACAGAAACACACAGGAATAGTGGAGGCAGCTCAAACAAAGAACATGTATGGGAAGAATGTAATGAAAAACAGAGTGGAAGAAGGTAGAAAAGCAACATATAAATTTACCTTTAAGGAGTCTGTCTCATCAGTCTCTCGTCCAGTCTCTGTATTTACAGGCTCCATTTGATAGTTAACAGCCTGGTACAACACCTGCAGGACAGAAGGAGGGAGGAGGAAGGAAAACAAGAGATTAGAGTTGTTATTTTGCAGGTTCCTTCAAATTATCAGACTGGATAAAAGAATGCAATGAATTTGAACTTGCCATTTCACTGAAAGGCAAAAAAAATAAATCCAGAGAACAGGAGGATTTTATTGTTTCTCTGAGTTAGATTTGTAGTGGCTACTTTTTAATGTGTTTGAAGATGAGCACATAACTTAACAAACAGCCTTAAAACTTGGTTTTAGGTTTTTAGACAATGTTTTTAGCATGTCGTCTTCTCAGACTGACTCAGAACACTTTGTAGGTGCTTGGAAATCCTTTTGCCTTCAAACCTCTCTTATTCTGTTGTGGCATAGATTCAACAAGGTGCTGAATTCCTCCGAGATTTGGTCCATATTGACATGATAGCGTTCCTGATGTAGGCCCACTATCCGCAGGAGGCATCGTAGGGGTCGGGTCCAATATATGTAGTGTGGTGGCCAAGGGCAAAGGCCCTCTTGAACCAATATCCGGCTGCCAAGGCTGGCTATCTGGACACGGAATGTCACCTCTCTGGTGGGGAAGGCCCCTGAGCTAGTGCATGAAGTTGAGCGATACAGGCTACATATAGTTGGTCTCACCTCAGTGCATGGCCTGGGCTCTGGAACCAGGCTCTTGAAGAGGGGCTGGACTCTGTTCCAGTCTGGAGTTGCGCTAGGTGATAGGCGGCAAGCTGGGGTGGGTATTCTTGTATCCCCTCAGCTTTCTGACAGAGTTTTTTTGCCAAGTGACAGTTCAGCGTAGCCACCCTTTTTGGAGTTGCTGGGCAGGGTGCTCGAGGGTGCTCCAACCAGTGACTCCATCATCCTACTGGGAGACATCAACGCTCATGTGGGCAATGACAGTGAGACCTGGAGCAGTGTGACTGGGAGGAACAGCCTGCCTGATCCGAGTGGTGCTTTGTTATTGGACCTCTTGTCCAAACCACAGTTTATGCATAACAAACACCATGTTCGAACATAAGGAAGGCCATAAGTGCACCTGGCACCAGGACACCCTAGGTCACAGGTCGATGATCAATTTTGTAGACATATCAGCAGACTGTGGCCCTATGTTCTGGACCCTCGGGTGAAGAGAGGAGCTGAGCTGTCAGCTGACCACCACCTTGTGGTGAGTTGGATCAGGTGGCGGGGGAGGATGCTGGACAGACCAGTGCACATAAACGTATAGTGAGGGGTCACTGGGAACACCCGGTAGAGGCCCCAGTTCGCAAGATCTTTAACTCCCACCTCCAGCAGAACTTCAACAGCATTCCGAGTGTGGCCTCGAATGAGTCTGGCAAGGGGGACAACTCGCTTATCACTGGGGTCTCACCCTGAGTTCTTGAAGGCTCTGGACACTGTACCAATCTGTCATGTCATGGTGTAGAGGGGGCTGAGTGTAAAAGCAAAGCTATCGATTTACCAATCTATGTCCCTCCCTCACCTATGGTCACGAGCTTTGGGTAGTGACTGAAAGAACGAGATTGAGGATACAAGAAATGAGCTTCCTCTGAAGCTGGCCTCTTGCTTAGAGATAGGGTGAGGAGTGCAGCCATTCGGAAGGGGCTCAAAGTAGGGCCGCTGCTCCTCCACATTGAAAGGAGCCAGTTGAGGTGGCTCCGGCATCTGACTAGGGTGCCTCCTGGGCACGTCTTGGGTGAGGTGTTCCAGGCGAGTCCAAATGGGAGAAGGCTCCGGGTCAGACCCAGGACACGCTGGACAGATTATATCTGTCACGTGGCCTGTGGAACGTGGCCTGGAAATACTCAGACCAGCCATTCTGACAACAATGACCATGCCACATTCAAAGTCACTTAAATCACCTTTCTTCCTCATTCTGATACTCAGTTTGAACTTCAACAGGTAAACTTGACCTTGTCTACGTGTTCAAAAGCATTGAGGTTCTGCCATGTAACTGGTTGATTAGACACTTGTATATAGTAGCATTTGTATACAAATAGCTAATTATCTTGTTTATCTTAAAGGTTCTTGACTCACAGGCTGGAAAATTAGTTTTCTACAATGGGTAATGTGGCATGGTCCAGAATTATTGTGCTACTCTTTAAAAAAAATAGTACATATTAGCCTTGTATTGAATATCAGTTATTGTCTATCATTCATCATATAAAAACTTCTTCACCAGTCCTAATTTTACTACTGGGTTTGTTTGTTTTTTAATAAAACTATTTCTTTGACAGACTAATCAAAAAAAAAAATTGCGTTAACTGATTCACTCTCAAAAACACAAAAAGTCAGAAGTAAATTGTTTCAGTAACAATAGCAAAGATATCCAGTTGAAACTGCTGGAAATGCTACTTTTAAATCTTACCTAAATTCTAAGATGTTTGGACTGCTATGCTATGCTAATGCTATTCAAAAACCACCCCAAATACACACTGAAGCACTCGTTTCCTTCTCTCTGTTTCTTACTGTTAGTCAGTACTGGACCAAACTGTGGTTCACTGGTAACCCGTCTTGTATATTTCCCCCTTCACTCCCTTTGGCAGCTGCTTAAACTGCACAACTAAACATGAAAACTATATAACAATGCCGTTAATAAAAAACCCAACTGGTTTACCTGAGTTTGTAGGTCACTGGAAGCAGCCAGGAGGCCGTGGATATTATCAGGGGGACAGTGTGTGAGAGAGAAAGCTAACAGCTCTTGCCGGGCCTCCAGGTCTCCATAACCGTCACACTGACCGAGCAGACTGCACACCTCCCATGCTGGACTGTACCCTGGAGGGAAACAAAAAGAGAAAGTGCGATGACATCTTGTAACTATCAGTTACAAGATCAGGGCCTAGCAACGCATAATGACACAAAGCACAGAACGCACTCACATATTGAGAAAAAATTAAATCTCTTAATATCCAGAACAATAATACGAAGAACATAAAACTGAAATATGATGATCCAGGACAGTGCAACTTTCAAAGCCCTCAGGACATTAATACATACTTTGGTCTTAAGCACACCTCCTCTTGAAGAAACTATCAGCCTGAAACATTGTAACAACTGAGCTACATTTGTTCCAGCTTCATCGTAGCCAGAAACCAACACACTGCCTTGACTTCATTTTCACAAACAGATTCAATTATTGCCTCTGCATTTACAGGCGCAGAATACTGTTGCTTATCTGATCACACCTTCTCTCGCTGGCTCTCTCTCAGACACCTTTTTCCTCATCCAGGGCCTCTCCCATTACTCAGGACTGAAAAACTCAATGGAATTTTATGTTTTCTATTTCCTGAGCTTTTTTGTTTTCCTGCCACTTAATTTATCTGTGGAGGAACATATTACAGGGTCACGCAAGATATCCTCATACCGGGAGCCTATCGTACTATTGTTTACCATATTTGTTTTTTGCATGAACAGAAACAAAATTACCAACCATAAGAGCCACCGACACAAACACGAAAGAGAAAGCCACGGTGTAGTTGATATTCATAAAACATGCAAAGAAATACCACTGCTGCTGATAACCTCTGATAAATGTGAGCTTTCTACTTCAATAATGCTTAAAGAAACAGACACACCGTGCAGTGGAAAAAGTATTTTCTTATTAGATGTTTCAGGTAATCAAACAATTTTAATATTAGACAAAAAATAACCTCATGATACACAAAATGATTCTCATTCATTAAAGGGGGAAAAAGCAATCCAAACCTCCCTGGCCCTACGTGAAAAATTTTTTTTAAATTTAAGGGCAAATACTTTTCAGAGCACTGTATATTTTGGTATCTTTTACTGATTCAGCATGTAACTGATTTCCCATAAGCTGTGAAGGTTGCAAGTCTCCTTTTTTGGAAATCAGAGTTTTATTGGCAATTTTGTTTAAGGAATAGTTCAACATTTTAGAAAATAGGTCTGTTTAAATCTCCTGTTCACAGTCTTCATCTCCTGCACCTCTGGACCATTTTCAGTGAGTTAAAAACAGCAATTCCTTCGACTCAAATTCGTTTCATTTTTGGGAAAGTGGGCATGTTGCAGGGATCCAAATCAGGGGGAGTTGGTGCAGGTGTTGAGCAAAGATTTTGCTCAGGTAAAGGGGGGGGGGGAGTGTTTTTAATCCCCTCTGAGCTGGCATGAGATAGCCAGGGCCACAGTTCAGATCATTTCCTCTCAATGTTCTCCCTCTGAGACATCAGAACATCACAGTAGCAACATGCACTGACAGCCTCACCCTGTGTACTGTTGAGAAAAATAATGATCATTCTACCTTTCTGTCTCCTAACCTAGCCCACCGCCTTCAGACTCAAAGACTGCTTGGACATATTTGGAGGCCCAGCTTTCATATGATTGCAGACATTAAATTTGGAAGTAGATGTTTGCACTCTACACAAGTTTGAAGTCTGTGGTGAAATCCGGCACAGTGCCAGTGGTCAGAACACGACTTTCAATGGGGGGAAAAAAGCAGTCTCACGAGACGCTGTTTGAGACATACAAGGTAATCTAAGGAATATTTCCACAAAGTTTCATCAATTTTGGTTCAAAACCTTTTGAGATACTGTCCCTGTCTCACAATGGTACCTCCCACTACAACTCCAGAAATTTTCATTGAAATCCATTTATAATGTTCCACATTATCGGGCTAACGAACAGACAGACAAATGTGACTAAAACGCAACCTCTCCACCTATCAGGGGGTGAGGTAAAAAGACCTGAAACTTAAGATTGCTTTACTGCATCACCAAACCTAACAAGTAAATAAAAAGAAAATATATAAATAACGGCCAACTCAGGGTCCTGAGTTTAATTCATTAAAATGCTGTAACATAAACTGAAGAGGACTGTTCATGCCAGAAATATTAATGAATTCAAACACTTTTGAAGGAGAAATGGCTCAAATATTTTTTACATTGCACGTCTCATCAGAGGCATCAAGAAATATCTGATGGAGGTTGTTGATACTAAAGAGGTCCTGCAATTTACTGAATTCAAAAGGAGTTCATTTAAACATTTGGAACATTCTGATTTTACAACTGCTGATGCTATATAACAAAACACTATCCACGCAGGTTGAAGACAACATTTCTGCAATGACTTCAGCTGTATGATGAAGTGATCACTCAGAGACAATTAGTTTAATTAGTTTTCATGTGCAAACACATCTATGAGAGCTCGCTGCGCAGCCAAGTGCTGCTTCCTCTGAGTGAGCAGCACAGACACAAAGAGAGCTGTTACTGGCTGGCTCAAGACATTCCGAAAAGTAACCAAAGATGATAGAACTGGCAACAATGAGAAGGGCCTGTAGGAAAGTGAGGCCAGCTTTGTTCAGAGCTGCAGAGGATGAGTGCACTAAGTTATATTGAGAATTATGTTGTATTGCATAGGGTCTTAATATTGTTTCAACCTATATAATGCTTAACAAAGACCTTTACACAGTACTGCACATACTGTACTGTACAATGGGAGATTTACACCACAGCCGCCCTAAATTCACAATATTGGTAGTTATAAAAATTATTATGTTTCTATGACAGTTAATCCAGCAGTATGTGCAAGTTCTTTAATTGAAATGATATTTTTAATGCTAAAATATAAGTATTGTTGTTATCTATGAATTTTCAAATTTACTGGTTTACAAAAAAGCTGAAATGTTTTTGTTTTTGTTTATTAAATTATTTTTGATTAAGATGCCATCTTAATCAAAATTACAGTTATTTACTTGCATTCCTGGACAGAAAAAAAAAACATTTTAGTGGTTAAATATTATGCTTGATTAAACCCCGACATCTCCGGCGTGCCGACACTAATATGGGTATAAAAGCGTGAAGTCAGTCATTTTTAGTTTTAAACAAGTTTTTGACAGATTTCTAAAATATTTGTGTTTTCTTGTTTTTATGACGGCTGGTCTGATAAATGTAGCTTATTTGATTAGATGTCAGTATACTTTGAAAAGTCAACATAGCACCCAGGTATCTGAAACCAAAATACCTGTTTGATGCTAATCAGTGACCTTTTTGTTTTTCAGTGATTATATTACTGAAATCCTGCTTACATGTCACATGTATTATAGTTCCACTAAAGCCTTTACCTGGTCTGTGCAGTTTTACGGTGAGGTTGACATCTGTTGACTACGTACCTGCAGCCATGAGG